>VWZU01010239.1:1243630-1256445 GCA_013397095.1 Sterrhoptilus dennistouni
TTTTTCTTTTATAAATTATTAAAATTTTTTTTTTTTTTTTTTTTTTTTTTTTTTTTTTTTTTTAGTAGTAGTAGTTTTGTTTTGGGGAGTTGGGCTGGATTTTTTTATTATTAAAATCAAATTAAAGTAAAACTTGGAACTGTGGCCTTTAGGGTGACAAAAGAAATGGATAGAGAGAGAAATCAGGGAGTTTTTAAGTGTCCCAATGGAGTAAAATCGCTGCCTTTGGTCTGGATATCCAGAAGCTTTTTTGTACTAACAAATGGTAGGGACTGGCTGCTCCACGTTATGGGAAAACTGCTTGGTTTTCAGGGTTGTGCCAGGAATCCAGCTGGGGACAATCACTGAGTTGCTTCATTCCCAATGGAATGTTCTGGCTCTGTCATGATTTCCAGCAGAAAACTGCTCCTCCACAGGGGTAGAGATGAGTAAGACCAAATGGAGGTAGGTATCCATACCTGAGCATGTGTATTGAGAGAAAGAAGCCATTCCAGGAAACAATTCCCCTCACCGCACTGTGTGAAACCCAGAGTGAATTCCATATTTAACAATTCATCTGGGGAATCTGAGAAATCCAGAGGCACGAGAAACAAAGTTGGGAACTGGCTGAAGTGACTAAATCTCACATAAGAATCTCATATTTGGCTAGAGAAAATCCTTCCTATAAGCAGAAAGCACCTGACGATTAGGAGTGCCGTGGTGAGAAGTTAAATTGATCTTTTAGCTCAATAAGAAAAATGGTCCACAAAAGCAGCAGAATACAGTTCTGAGATTGATTTGTTACCTTGCTTATTGTATCAGCTAGCAGCAGAGACAGATGAGAGGCTGGAATAATGTGAAATGGCCCACACTACAAAACCAGGGATTTTTTTTAATTAAGTACTCCTTCAGCACTTGATTACATGAAGAGCTGAATTCTCTGTTTCAATTTGGAACAATACTTTAATGTCTCTTTCCTAAGAAAAACACTCCTATTGCTTTTAGTAGAAGCATTTTTGTATTTTAAGCTGCAAGTGCATTCATTCATTTTCTAGGATTTCATTGCAGCAGTAACCTGAAAAATTAATATTTTATTTACACTGTTCATTTGCTGTCTGTTAATATGAAATTTTTTGATTTTATTTTGCCAGTAATGAAGGACATGGAACAAAACAAATTCTACTTCTATTTGTTCTATATCAAACAAAAGAAAAAATAAATATAAAATCCTATCCCACCACCATCCCCCACTAGGGAATAAGAGAGTCTTGAAGCACTAGAATCTAAGGCTTCGTCAACCTGCTGCTCATCAGAGGAAATGTTAGACAGGGTAGGCAAAATCAGACATTTCCACCTTATCTTCTGCATACAAAAGTAGACAGAAAGGAGAAAATGCTGAAGAAGAGATGAGCCAAAGGGGACTCCAGGCAGCAGAAAACAGACCATGTTCCACAAAGATGAAGAAGGTGGGGCAAGGGAAACAAATTCCAATCACAGTGTTCCTCTCTCCTGAATCCCCCACATAGTGCCAACTTTGTAAGATGCAGTTCTATCTCTCACTACTTCACTGCCTTCCCAGAACCAAAGGAACTTGCTGTCTATTCACCTTAAATCTAGTGACAGCACATGGGGTATAATGGTTAGGAAATAGAGAATATTTTTCAAGAACCTGGTGCTCCTGAAAAAAAAAAAAAAAGCCTTGAAGCCTCTCTTTAGAGTGTTTTTATAAATTTTCCTTTTCACTTGTAAGCAGCCCTACATTGCACAAAATTTAAATGTTGCACTGGAGTGAGTTAAGATGTTTGTCTCCTTACATTTGAGTAAAGTACTTATTTGAGTGGTTTTCATTACTTAACTTGAGTGTTATAAAACAATATATACATGTAAATCAACTGAGAACTCACCATGAGAGCTTCTCTAAGTGCAAAAAAATTATTATAGAATTCTACTGGGAAAAGAGAAAATGGAATTCCAAGAATTGTGCTTACTGCAGTAGAGCTAAGTTACTAGAAACTACTTATTATAAAGCTTATACTACCGTTTTAAAAAGCTAGTGACTTTTTTTTTTTTTAAACAATCCCTTCATGAAAAAGGATGGTAATGACACTGCTGGCTGTTCTGCCTCAAGAGGGAATTTTCCATCTGCCAGCAAAACCCCAAATCTATATCTTTGTTCGGATGTGTTTATAGAAGTATCAGAATACCCTTGACACATTGAGAAACCAATAGGGCACACTCCAAGATCACAGATTTTTTTTAGTTTAAATTCTGGGGTCATTTTCTTTTCTACATAAAAGAACTGTGCTTCAAGATCAGCTTCATTAGGGAGGTCTGCTGGGATTTGATGTTTTTATTTTCTTACAGAAGAAAACTTATTTCTTGAAGAGGAACACCATCTCCTCACACATTACATGAGCAAATATACAATTGTTCCCTCTAGTTTTAATTTGCATTTTATGATTACAACTAGATTAGAATTTTATGCATTGCATCATTATTTAGAAACAAGTTGCTCTTATATTTCCCACAATTTCTGAATAAAACCAAAGCTACTCATATATTTTCTTGTTATTATTTCTAGTAACATATATCAGAATTGATGCAAAAATAAAGTCCCCTAAAATTTGTGTAACTGTCTTAACAGATCCTCACCACTATTTAGAACTAAATTTATGTCTAAATTTTAACAGGACTTATCCAGTCCTTAAAGCAAATCACAGCTGAGATTGGAGGGTTATAAAGCAGAAAATAAAGCCATGATTTCGTTCCTTTAAAGCATGTTTCATTGACAATGTATAGAACACAGAATCCATATTTGAGAGTAGCATTTATATATAATGAAAGAGTAATTTTTTTTTGAAAGGACCTTAGCAGATCCTCTTGCTCAGCTACTGCTCTAATGTGACCAAATTCAGAATGGCATTGGGTCACATGAGGCAGTTTTGTGACAAATATCTCCAAGGATGGAGAATCCTTGACATCTCCAGACAGCTTGTTCTAATGTTTCATTATGTTCATCATGAACATTTTTCTCATAATATTCATCAGCATTCCTTTTGCTGCAGCATGTGTCTGTTGTCTCTCAACCTTCTGCAGTGAACCTTTGAGCAGAGTCTGGCTCTATCTTCTCTAAAGTCTCCATCTCATGGCTGTAGAGAGCAAGCAGGTGCTTTCTGAGCCCTATCCATGCTGAGCAAGCTCAGTCCAGCCTCTCCACATTTATCAAGTGTTCTGCACCTGACTACATTGCTGGCTCTTCACTGGACTCCCTGCACGTCCTTCCTAAACAAGACATATAGCTCCAGATCCTGTCCCACAGGTTGATTAAAGAGGAATGATCACTTCTCTCAACATGTTGGTGAGGGCCATATTAAATTCAGCCCAGAATTTAGTTAGGCATTTTTATGCTGGCTGGGCACACACGGAACTCAGGAGGGTTCAGGGAGGTTTCACACTTTCCAGCACAGCAGGATTTTCCCATGTCTCTGTGGACAGCACACAACTGTAAAAGTTTCTCCATATCCATGGTGCTTTTGTAGATGACCTTGTGCAGCAATGTCTCTGAGCTGCATGCACGGGTGGAATGAAAGCACAAAGCGAAAGTATGATTTGGATTAAAAAAAGTTGATCATTTAAGATACAGTGTTGATAGAATAGGTCAGACTCAGGAATTAAAAAAAAAAAAAAAAAAAAGAATGCTACTGAAAAAATGCAGCCCTAATGGAAAGTTGGTACTTCTAATAGTCAGCATATTGCTGCAAACAAAACTGAGTTGCTACACTCTTATCCTTTCCCTGCTGAACATGATGCCAGTTGTATTAATCCTGATAATCTATCTTTGACAAGAATTGAAAAAAAACCCCTGAAATAATTTCACAATAGGCCAATAAAAGCAAAAAGAGGAACGTTATCTTTAGGCACAACTGTTACATTGTTTTTTGTTTGGATGGTGATCTACAGCCTCACTGAAAACGAATTGAAAAAATGATGAAAGTTAATTTTTTACTTCAATGAGTTTAGAATCAGATCCTTAGAGGTACAACTTTTATGCATGTTCTAGTAATTAACATTATAGAGAAATAAAGAAATAGCTGTTAATCACTCTCCAAAAGACAGTGTTTAGACCTTTTTTTTTTTTCTTTTGCAGAAAACAAATATACTCTCTAACACACTGTAACGAGCTGGCCAAGCTAGTTTAAAATATCAGCTGTCTTTTTGTTCAACTAAGTATTAAAAAAAGAGTCTCCTGACACATATTCTATATCCCTTGAGGTCCAATTTTCCAACTAATAGACCTTTTTTTCTTCCCTTTCCCTTTAAAGACTCAGATTTCCAGGCCCTCTAGAGCAAACTACTGCATTTTCTAACTTTTAGAAACAAGCTGGAAGGCTGACAGATATTTTTTTTCCTGTATTCTGCAAAAAAGCAAAACTTTCAGGACCACAGATCTTGTAATTTAAATTGTATAATAATAAATTAATATATTTAGAAATCTGTTAATTTATTTTTTTATTCACTCCAAAAACTGAAACCAGATTTCTAGTACTTTCATAAATTAAAAGTAATTATGCTGTTAGAATATGCTGTTAGAAATCTAACAGCATAAAAAGAATTCCACTAGATATCCCATATTAAATACAACAACAATAACACTCTGAAATACATATAAAATAATGACAGTGTCTCCTGAGCACTTCTATGCTATGGTGGATTTCATAGAGGTAAGCAGAGTTTTGCACACCATTTAACCCATAAAATTATCTGCAGGGTTATGGTATCAGAGAGGATGCAGGAAAGTGCCAGTGAAGCATCCAGCATGCTGCAGAATCAGTTTCAGCTCCAGCCCTGCTTTATCAGGATAGTTTGTCCTGGTCCAACAGTGATGTAGGGAATATCTGCAGTTGTGTGTTCATATGGAAAAAGAAGATCCTAGAAGCTTTGAAAACAACCCTCAAAGCATGATGACCGCACAGAGCAAGGCGTGGGGTAAATATGCTGTTGAAGTTTGATTCAGAAAGTGTGAATGCAAATTCCTGCACCACACTTGGATTCTGGAATAGCAAACTCTTCCCTTTAAGCACATCACATGAACTGGAAGTGTTCAGATCCAAGTGTAAAATCTTCTATTATGGTATTTAACTGTACATTATCTACATGGATCTATTCATGCATTTGTCACTAAAATGAAACTTCTGCAAAACTCTGTAGACCCTAAAGTACACTACCCAAAAGGGCAAAGACTCCACCTTGCCTATAGCTCACACCTCTGACATAAGCTACATGGACAGATTCAAAAGCCTCTTTCTGTAACTACAACTTTTCATTCAACGTGGGCACATTTAGAGTACACTAATTCACACTCAGAAATGCAGGACTGCAAATTTTCATTTGGAACACACTTTGGTTGTTTCTGTAATAGCAGGATATAAGTTTGGAAAACTATATTTTTATTTCCACAAAAATGGACGTTGGAATACAGTTTGGACAGAAAATTTCACATTCTTCTAGTCTAACTCAATATTAATTTTAAGGTTGTACATGAAAATGCACATTTAAGTTGTATACTAAAATCCATGGTATGTAGCCATGGGAAAGGATAGATAAAAAATACTCAGCCAAGAGGAATGAAAGTTAAGCCCACTCTTTTTTCTGCAGTATATAAACAAATATTTTCCCTTAACTGTTATTTTATTATCCATCATCTGGAAAAGATTCTCAACTATTGAAAAATCAATTACAATTAAAACTGAAAACATTTCCTCATTCTAGTTTTGTTTACTTCTCTAACTGACAGATGATCAAACCTACGTTTTTTTGAATAGTGACAAATTAATTAGAAATAAGTTCTCCATATCTTTTTGGATGACTACTTTTGGATGACACAAATCATTATCTGAAACTATCTTTTCCTCTTCTTTGCTTAAAAGTCTCGGTAACTAGGTTGATCTCATTCTACATAAATACTTTTTATTTTCGGATTAGTCCCCTCCACTGCACATAAAAGTGAAGATTTAACCTATTCAGCTCTTAGAATCAATGAGTAAAAGCAGGCATTGAAAATTGTAGTCTCATTCGTTAGTAATATTACTTACTATAACACCTTTTACTAAATAAAATCTATGTTCATCCAGTGCTATAAATAGCCATGCTTTCAACTCCATACATTGCAAAAAATATGGATGGACAGCATACGTTGGCAAAATCCATAGACAGAATTCAAAATGTAAGGAGATTATAGTACCTGATCCCTTTGAACAGCATTGTTAATTAACTTCAAGCTTTGCACAGGCTCCATGATTCACTACCTTCAGTAGAAATTTATTTCTGCTGCAAACCTTTCTCAAAACACAATGATGCCAAAGCAGAGTTTCTGAGCTATGGCTTGTTGGCATCTTAAGTAAGGTTTCTATTTTTCTAAAAGGTAGCAAAATGGAGTTTATAATCCTCTTCCCCACAATTTTCTCTTTTATGAAGAACCCCCCACCTGACCTTCAAATATAAAGCATCTTGATTGTTTTGAAGTAAGGACAGTGAATTGAAGCGATTGGGTAAACCATAGTTGGTCATGTCCCTCACCTGTCTACATCATGGCATATGACACAACCACAGTCTTTCTCATGACTTTTATTTGCTTTATTTCTTGTCTAAAGAAAAAACATGAGTCTCTCATCAGCCTGCCTTACATCTCTTTGTTTAAGGATCAAATCCTACAAAACATCTGTCTTCAAGCAATTGAGAAAAATGTAATAATTTTCCTTTAATGAAAACATGGATGACACTAATGCTAGTATTAAATATCTTTGCTACACACTTTTTAGCATCTTTTAGTTTAATTATACAGAGTTTAACAAGATATACACAATCATAGATTACGAAAATATGCAATGCATTTGCTTGAAGTATACCATTCACTTGACTGAAAAAGTAACTATAGATTTTTGAAACAAGTAGTCCTCATGGTACTCTTTTAGTATACTGCTTTTACTATATATTACATGCACCACTTAGGAGAATTTAATTTGTATTGTTTCTTTCATTAAGGGGAAGCTGCCACTAAAACAACCCTTTTTTCAAATTAGTTGTCTTTTTTGAGTTTTATTGTCCCATAATTAACCAGTGTATGTGCTATTCACACAGGAGTGCCAATTCACTGCAATCAGCTCCAAGCAAAGTTCAAGTGAGGGCTAACGATGTCTTAAACTTTTATGGAGGAGAAATATGGCAAAGTTAGTGGCTGTGATCCTGTGATGCAATCAGATTGAAGTGAACTTAACCAAAATGCCCTCAGAGATAGAGCTTCAACAACATTACATGCTGCTGTGAAAGAAAGGACAACATAAGGTCACTTATTTTTACCTGGGTGATTTGGAAAACGGCCTGTTACATGCACTGCTAGGATGTGGGATTTCTTTGCTTTTAAAATGTCTGCTTTGACATTGCAATTTGCTATTAAAAACGTGACTCTCTGCTTTGAATGAAATACGAAATGGAAACTAAACCCAAAACCAGTAAGGGTTTGGTAACACAACAGGATGAGCTGTTTGAAGTGTTCTAAATTCTGGGTGAGCAGCTAGAGATATTTTATAATAAGACAGCTTTCTTGAAGCTGTTTCATCATCTCTGTAATGATGAATTTTTATAAGGGAAGTATTTGGCTGTGTTCAGATGGTATTTTACACCTAAAGTCAAAAAACTGATTTAAAAAAAACCGGTCAATCTATGAGGATGGAACTTTCATTAAATCTTACTGAGTTCCCTGTACAGATGCAATAAACTCTCCAAATAAACCACGATGCAGTGTGGTGACTTTCAATGACTTTTAAATTACAACCACGGGAAAAATATCCCCCTAATCTTCTATGGAATGTACAGATCAGGGGAGGTAAGCACTACTTTTGGATTTCCAACTTAGATCATATCTGGTGTGACTTTTCGGATTAGTCAAGTACCCACACGTCCAACTCCATCAGCTCACAGACTGCAGCGGACACTCCACACATTAGAAAGCAGGGTAGGGTTTTTGGGGTATTTTTGAGAAACCTAAAATTCTTTTGTCAGTTTTGAAAATTCTCCATGCTAATCTCACCTAATGATCCAGTGATAGATTTACAAGAAGAATGAAATATTTCATGACATTCATTTCCATGTATTAAGTGATATTAAGATGATCATTAGAGAAGAGGGAGACAGCTAACAGAACTGCAGTCTATATATAGACATTGGTTCTTCCATTTCATCAGAGAATGTATTAAATGTCACATTCTGTTGCACAGCCAATTAGAGAGGTAAGCATGACAAAAAAGAGTTTTCCTGCTGGTTTTGTTACCAGCACAGCATGGTATCAAAAAAAGAGACAGGGCTACCCAGCCAGGAACAGACTGCAGTAGTGCTAAAATATTTTAGCCTTGAAGTAAGATAAAATGCAAATACAAAGCAGTTCATTTTAAAACATATATATTATTAACTGAAATTCTGAAGAGCTGATAATTTGATCTCATATTTAAGTAAAAGGCATCTGCAAAGAAGGAAGCAAACTATGGATTTTGCCTGCCAGAATAATATGCTAAAATGAGGTATAAGTAGGAAAAACTGAATAATGCTGAACCAAGTATTTGACAATATAAAATTTTAAAATCAAAATTATTCTGAAAAACACTAAAAGATAATGTGGAAACAAGTCTTCTTTGGCCCTCAACCTTTCCAAATAACATAATAACTATTTTAACCTAATGCCCTGTGCAGATGACACTGGAATTATCACTTACGTCCATTCTGTTTTAAGGATATTTTAATTAATGAAGCAGTATGTAATTCTACTTGGTAAATATAATCATCATTAATCGAGATGAAACTACCATGTTCATCATCTAGAAGGTAAAGCAAGACAATTTTGTCAAAAATAGTTTAAAACACTGGGAAAAAAAGGAAGCATAACAAAACAAGCAAAATGAATCCCATGAAACATCAGCATATTTTCTTTAAAATGTCTTAGGACAGAGTCTCAATAAAATATATACATTTTTTTTCTCCTACTATTTCTAGTTTAAGCAAAGAGAAAGAATGTCAATATCTTCCTTAAAATAAATCAGATTTTTCTTTTATGAGGAGGAAGACGATGAGAAAAAACAACAGAATCTTATAATAGGAAACCCTAAACTCAGTTTAGAACTGAACTGAATGGAAATTTAGCACTGAAAAGTTTTGCGCAGGCAGGGCAGAATCTTTTATATTGAACAATGCTAAATCTAGAAGGCAGGTAATTACTTTAGAGCTGTATAATACAAAATTACTTTTACTGCTACTGAGTAGCTAAAATTTAGGCTTTTTTCTCCTAAAATGCATATTTCCATATTTTTTCTGTGTTTTCAAAGATAAGTGATGCAGTGATGCAGTTTTGCTGACAAAACAATTGCATTAATGAGCTATTCTTTTTGTTAAGACAACTGAGGAGCCTTTGATAAACCGAGAGCAGCAGCATGTAAGGCTCTCAAAAAGTTATTAGAGGAGTAACATAAGAAAAGGTGTGAAACAGGGTCGTCTTCTCCCTGGCAACCTGGAGCTTACTATGCAATTCTTTTATGCTCATGAAGTTTATATTTCAACCATTGGCTTGCCCAGTCTTACAGCACAAGCAACAGAAAGATAGAGAGATCTACTTCAAAGACCAGAGAAAATAGTAAATACTTTTTCTTTTCTCCTCAATTAGTTATCTAAATATTTCATCCAATAACTGTGTTTATGGGATAAAGTAGCTGAAGTGACAACTACATATATTGCAGCCTATCATCTCTCCTGTGTTCCTTGTTGAAAGGATTTAATACAGAATAAAGATCATGAGGCTTTCAACTTGAAAAATCAGTGTTTCTCATACCTTTTGTTTGATGATCATGTTGTTGATGTCATCAAGATCACCTACTTTCACTCTCTGAGATTTTATCTCTCGATCCAGTCGAGAAAGCCAGTCAGTGAGTTCTGCCCATGCCTTATTGAAGTCAGCCAAGGCTGGAACCTCCAAAAGCACAGAAGATGGCATTTCTGGTTTGAAGGTGGTGGTTTCCTTGGTTACCCTGGTTTGTGTATCCACAGCAACAGTTTCACCAGGAGGTACTGAAAAAAAAAAAAAAAAGCTAAAATTACTGAATAAATGAACTATGATAAATGTTTATTTCAGTATTTCAGAATTTATCCCATAGACAGGATAAGATAGAAATAAGCCTATTTCTTGATATTATCTCTACTGAAAATAAGAAAATCAAAACTAAAAGAAATTACGATTTTATTTTTTCCCACAGCATTTCTACTATAATATCTGCTTAACATCCAGCATTCTCAACATATTCAAATTCCATCCTTAGAAGACCAGTTGGACCTAGTAACATTAGCAAAGTCCACAGTGTAATAAGAACCCCTCGCTAAAGGTTGCTGAGGCATGACTAATTTTCCAAAAATCTAGTAGTGTGGTCAGGTCCCTGTATGCCAGAAGACAGATTGAAAAAAGGTGGTTGCACTATGCAACACACCACGGCATGACCATGTATTTAGAAACAAGTTTCTTCCACTGTGTCCAAGTCACTCTGTAGCTGTGAAATTGTCTGACCACAAATCTTCTCACTTACTGTTATCACCAAATGCTTCCCATAGGCTCTGTGGCCAATATGGAAGCTCATACAGCATGAAATTCAGCCTTGACTAATTGTTTACTCTTCTACCTCATAACTTAAAAATATTATGAAATATTATGTGCTATTATTTGGGTATTTGGGGATTTTTTTTTCTTTATTTTTGGAGAAAGCAGACATATCTTCTTAATTTCTTTTCCTGATCTATTAGCTATGGGTTTTAAAAAATATGTAAATTATCCACTGCTAAACTAAAGAAACAAAATACCTACACTAAAGAATCTCTATCTGAATCAGCTGTTGAAACAGCAATAACTAAGCCAGGAAGGCTGAAATAAAAGCTCTGTGGAATGTGTTCTACATTTTCTAGCACTGAACCACCAAATATTAATTTCTAAAGGATCAAAATGGGGCTTTTTCCATTTTTCCCAGTCTTCTTACAGAACAGAGAAAATCAGTTTCCTGCCCTCTTCTTGTGAGATAGCTTGTCTTCAACAAAAGCAAACCAAAATACCAAAACAATGCAACCCCAGTAAGTTTTTTGGTTTCTTGCTATTACTTTTGAGAGTCTAATGATTTTCCATTGACATTCATGGCATTACAGCAAAGTCTATTTGAAACATGAAAACAGGTACTGTGTCAGGGTTCAACAATTCGCCCACAAAGCCAAGGCCTCATATTTCCTCTGTGACTACAGATATTCTTAGACAACAGGAAAACAGTTGCCTAATTTGGTATTCACATAGGTTAAACAGAAGTTGTCTCATCTCAGAGGAAAAGTTTCTTCTCATCAGTGTTCAGGTAAATTGAAGAACAGTTTTCTAAACTGGGACATCCATCAGTAGACTTGGGATGTCTGAGAAGACTGTCTGGCATTTCTTTGCATCTCACATATTTTGACCTGAATATACAATCAAAAGTTCACCAATTAATTTATTTATTTATTCAATATATTTATTTGTTTTTCCCCAGTGGAAGTAATTTCAGGAGAGGGTGTTTCTAATCTTCTAATGTTTATGGGTTTACTGATTTGGATTTTGGCTTATGGGTTTGGGGGTTTTTTTGTCCATTGGGCTAGTATGTGAGGGCTTTTGTTTGATTATTTTTGAGGTTTTTTTTCCTTGATGTAGTTCTTTTGCATCAATAAACTTAAAATATTACAAAAAAGATTGTAAGGTACTAGCAGAAGTGCAACAGTCCAGTATATCTTCTCTAAAACCTTCAAGATTTACCACTATCTAGCAACATCTTCTAAGCATGGCAATAATCTGTTCCACTTTGACTGACCATTAGAATATGTGAGTTATCAAATTATTTATAAATATTACTTTTAGAAAGTGTTTGTAAAGTGTTTCACTTCTGACACTTATCTCCCCTCAGAACAAAAATGTCAATTAGAACAGTATCTATCCCTTATTTCTCTTTGTTTATGCTTGCATAGATATGACACAGTTCATTTAACAGAACTGTATAAATGAGTGACTAAAAATAATAGACAAATGTAAATCAACATTAATAACACAATATGTAGCAACAGATCTCATTCTGAAAAAAAAAATAAATCCAGAACTGCACTGACAGTTTCTGTGACACAAAGGGGACAGTTTGTTGTTTTTGGTTTTAGTGGGGTCTTTTTATTATTAGTTTGTTTAGTTTTTTTTCCTCTGGACAATTCATTTATAAATGCAGAACTTGAATCACTTGAACTTTTTTTTCCTAAATATCTGAGTAATAAACTCTATCCCAATGAAGCAGGCCATAAAAAAACAAAGGACTTAATCTTTCAACTTATTTAAAGGTTGTAACGGTTCACATCTGTGATATGATGAACTTGAAAACCAAAAGGACAATTAGAATTTAAGACATTAAAGCATACAAATATAAAGTTTTTTAGGGTGATTTCTCATTAGCACTTTCTGCTCTTTAACAAAGAAGGAAATAACACAGAACAATAATAGAAAAAAAAACAAAAACCAAACAAAACCCACAGAACAATAGGTGTGATTTTTAACTTGTTCTTGAACTTTGAAATACACTGATGAAGTTGAGAGTATACTGGTAAATTTCGCATCTTAAAATGAATCTGTAATGTTAAGCTTGAAGAGTTAGAATAATTGGAACATGTCATGAAATTGAAATTCAAATATTGAATGTGAACCCAAGTAAAACAGAATGAAGCCAGTTGCAAAGAAAGAATTCACACACACACACACACCC
>VWZU01010239.1:1256477-1315275 GCA_013397095.1 Sterrhoptilus dennistouni
CCCCGCCTTCTTTTACTCTGCTTATTTCAATGTTTTGTTTCAAGAGAGGGTCAAACTGACAAGTCAAAACAAATAAAATCCTTATTTAGGTACTGAACAGGAACAGAACAGACAGGAAGAATGACAATGCTTTCAAAAGCTTCAAAGCCCTTCAAACACCCTCTTTCAATCCACAGTCTTTACGCAGAACTGCCTCAGTTCACAGGAATGTTCCTAACCATCCTTCTCAAAGCTTTTCGTGGTGGTGAAGTTGTAACTATGTAAGGTAACTGCATCTACTAGGTCAGAGCTTTTTGACAAAGAAGAAATAACACAGTAAGCGAATGTGGATTTCAATTCAATTTGCACGTCTACCCCGGGTTTTTGGTTCCATTGTTAGCAGCACCAATTAAGTGAGATATGAGCCTTAAATCCTTCCTGCAATGAATAGCAGTAATGTACACCCACTAAACTTTGTTCTTGTTTTAGTCAAGGAAACTCAGCTGCATTTTACTCACGCTGAGAAAGCGGAGAAAGAAAACCTGTACCCTATGGTATACACTCAGATGACATCACCCAGTGAATTTGCTATTTTAATGCAGGCAACACTGACTTTTTTAATGGCAGAATAAGTGAGTATTCTCTTTGTGGGCAAATGAGCAGTTCACTGGCTGAGACATTGCACACCAGGCAGGTTTGGCTTATTTAATGGGAAATCTCAGCATCATTTTACCAGCACTCTATCCTTGTGAGCTCGACTTGAAATAACTTCTCCACAACACCACACAGGTGAAATTTTGTCAGCTATGAAAATGCATTTTGCCTTTTTATTTTTTTTTTTTGTTTTTGTTTTCTGTAGCATTGCAACCAGTTTTCTACAGGGTTAGAGCCTCCACAATTGTATTCTTAAACTCCAAGCAGACTTCTTGGAGAGAGATCTGGAAAGACAGTTCTGAGACTGATTTATTTAGACTTGTTCCAGTGATAAATGAATAGTCTCATCTCTCTCTGTCCTTGAACATCAAGGAAATAAAGTTAAGAGCACATTAAGTTCTCCCATTCAGTACAACCCCTCTCTGCAAGGTGCTCACTGCCAGTAACACTTTTTGCAGAGGAGCTACAGCTACCTGCCAGGCGTTCCAAGTCATAAAGTGTTCTGAAAGGAAAATAATAGTGACCAACACTGATTAAATATTATGAATAATATAAATTTATCACCTCAAAAAAGCCCACCAACTTTGAAGTATAAAAGCAAGGAATGCTTTTTTTTGGTGATCTGAACTCAAAATTGAGTCTTTATGTTGATCAAATATTATTGCCAACAAAATTCCACCCACAGCTCTAAATGTGGAAAATATGCATCCTTAGAGCATTGTATCTCAAAGCTAACATTTTCTTAACACTTTAATCAGCTTTTAAAGACAAAAATCATGTTTCAAAGTGAGTGTTTTCTATTTTAATACAACACCAAAGTTTGATTTTCTTAGCCTTGAATATTTAGTAAAAACAATTCCTACAAAAAGAAGACTTGGTAACTGTATCAGATATATTTCATACATAGTAATTTTTATCGACTATAAATGGGTAAAAGTTTTATACCTAACTTCAGGACACTTAGGGAATATTCACATTATGTGTTACTATTATCAGTTTAAAATTCAAGTGAAGTGCCTTGACTGCCTTTTAATTCTAGAAGTTCTTTACAACTCTTAATAAGTCATTATGGGTTATATATAATTTTAATTATTACAGGTAAAAGAAAAAAAGCTGATAGTTTATAGGATTTTTAATTAAAGTTTAGATCTAAAATAGTCTGTGCAGTGGGATGAAGGGGCTGAAGCTAAAGACCCCTTTGAGGTTCAAAAGAAAGTAGAAAGTCTAGGTTAAAAAGGTTTCAGAGAAAAGGAAAATATCTACAAGTGAATGTGTACTGATGTAGTAGAAAAATAACTGCAGAAGTTATGATTCTAAAATGTTACTGTTACTATTACTATATTTTTAAACAGCATCAGAACTTTAAATTTAGTAGGAAGATAAGTGTCAGCTTTCTCAGACTTTTCTTTCTTTGTTATAGGATAGATCTGGTAGAATTTTCTTACCATCCTCTTTTTTATATCTAGGAGTGTGACTAAGCCATTTAATGTACAATGCATTTTTCCAAGTTCCTCCAAACATAACAGCAAGATGTTTTGATTTGTCCTTCACTCAATGTAGAGAAAAACTCTTCTATCACACACACACACCGAATTGCAACAGGAATAAGTACACAGAAAATAGGTAGAGTCCACTAAGCACTAAGAATTTCAGTAATATAAATCACATAAGTGGGCTTGTGTGCATCATAATGTAAATAAACATTAAGGTGAAGTTAAATTAGTGCTACAAAGCAAAAAATTCACATTGTGACCTGTTGCTGCAAGAGCTTCTGCAAATACTTTCTGTGTATACAAGATTCCTAAAAATGGAATGTTAACAGTTCCTTGGTCATAAAGAAATATTTCAAAGTAATTTCCATTACAGAAGTTAGAGTTTTAAAAAATTGCCCTTTGTAGAAGAGAATCAGGTTGGAGAATACTTCAGCAAACCAGACACATATGAAAGAGTCCAGGGGCTCTGATGGGATGCACCTGTTGAGTGCTGGGGGATCTGACAGCAACCATTGCAAGGATTCGTTTTACAAACTTTGATAAATCACGACAAAAGGAAGAAATGTCTGAAGACTGGAGGAAAACAAATGTCACTTCTATGTTCAAAAAGGAGGACCCAGGGAACAACAGCTTCACCTCAACCCTGGGAAAGCAATGGAGCTGTCGACATCACAGGCTGCATTAGGAAAATCATTGCCAACAGGTGGACAGAGCTGATCCTTCCCCCTCTGCTCAGCACCCCTTGGATCCCTAGCACAAGACAGCTATAGAGCTACTGAAGAGAGACCAGTAAATGGCCACGATGATTAAGGGACTGAAACCTCTCTTATATGAGGAAAAGCTTGAGAAAGCAGGAACTGTTCAGCCTAGAAAAGAGAAAACTCAGGGGGACCTCATGAACACATATAAATATCTAAAGGGAGGGTGCAGAGAAGGTGGAGCCAGGCCTTTCCAGCAGTGCCCACCATTGACAAGAAAATGGGCACAAGTGAAACACAGGAGGCTCTCCCTGAATATCAGGAAATATGCTTTGAGTGAATCCTGCAATGGGTTGAACTAGAGAGTTTTCAGAATCTCCACTTTTGGAAATACTCAAAAGCCACAGAAACATCATCCTGGGTCACTTCCTCTAGGCTTTCCTGCCTGAGTAGGGGGTTGGATCAGATTACCTCCATAGGTCCCTTCCAATTTCAGTTTTTCTGTGGTCCTGTACAGCTATGTTCCCAAACACTCTCTAAAAACCAAATCAGAAATAGTGTAACAACTGAGAATTCTTTGGGAAGGAAGCAGCTAAGAAAGAAGATAATACATGGGAATAATCCTGGTACAGTATACATAAAGAATTCAATTGACTGCTCTACATCTTGTGGAAAAAAACTTCAAATGTGCAGCATTTGATTCTAATTAGACTATGACTTGACCAGGGATGAGTAGTACAAAACCAACCGAAGATTGTAATATATATCTGTAAACAGAGGTAGCATTAATCTGCTTGGACCTATTGTTCCATTCAAACCTTTCTGAAAGATAAACTGCTCTAAAGTTCAGTCTCCTTTTAGTAATATAGCATTGTCATGGCATTCTCCAAGAACCTTTCCTTAGGCAAAGTTCAGCATGATTGATGGGGCCACTAAAAATTGAAAAGCAAAAGGCTGTTGTATGAATGGATCACTTTTAGTGAGTGTGAGAATTAAGCAGACAGAAGCTAAAGAAAGGTAGCCCAAGAACCTTTCATATACTGTTTTTTAAAGCAGTATTATTTATACCCCTACACAAGGCGTTTATTTTTTTCCAAAGGGTCAGATCCTCTTTCAGTGAGCAGTTGTTACAAAAGGATTTCATGAAAATGAATGTTTTGTACTACAGAAGTTGTGGTGCTGTAAAATCAAATTCTGTCACATATTTGCCTTATAAAAAACGTTGTGACAACATCTGTCACAAATGATGCAAGCACCTCTCAGTATTCCTTTTGTCAGTAAAAGTAACAAGTTCCTTGATTTAGTATGCAGCTTTCAATTGGATGACAATCTACACGACAACAATTTACATTTCCAGTGTACTGCTATTGGCATATAGCTGAATTTTTGCAGCTAATTCTTTGATTGAAGAAGAAAACCCATACTGCCAGCAGTTCCAACCTGTATAGTCTCATAAAAATCACCTCTTTTAATTTTTGTAAGATCTATATATTGATTTAACAGGCATAAATTGCTATCTTATTCAAGGGGAACTCTGAAAAAAGGATGTAAAAAGTTGTACACAGATACAAAATAACAAGCCAGTTGAATTCTAGTTTCATTGTAGTTAAAATAGATATCATAACCTGTTTTAAGAAACTGTGAAATAATCAGAGCTCAGTTATTGGCTAACTTAATAGAATTAAACAATCCATGCAAAAATGTTGAGGTCTACCATTATTCTTCAAGTGAAAAATTTTGCAGGATTAAAACCAGCTGTTCAAAGGCAACGTCATCACTGTCACTTTGTTTTGACAAAGAATTACTGAAATCACTACAAGAACCTTCTCTTCTTTCATCATAATTGTAAAAATATCTTGCCAGGCACTTCATTGTGAAACCCTTGTCAAGTTTTTTCATATTATGCTTACTTTTCAGGTCAAACTAACCTCTATTTTAGTTTCACCCTTTCATTGCCTTTGGGAACTTAAGTGTGGTCTGACCACCAATCTACTGTTAAAAAAACCATCAGTAATACAAATCTCTTCTTGCCTATCTCCACCCCTGCATGTCCCCTGCTACTCCACACTGATACAAAGACAGCAGTGTGATAGTCCAGTGATAAACTTCATATATATCAGACTAAAGAACTTTACAGCTGGAATAGAAGTGGTTTTCATTTGCCATTTTTTCCTCCTTTTAGGCTTCTCTGGTTCAAGGAGCAAGTCCTTCCTTCATCTCGTGTCCTCTGACTAGGGCAGAAACCTTTAGAAGCAACTATGAGCTTTGTTCCTCATTTCCTGTGAGCCTCCACTCTGCTCACACTTTTTGGCTGGCTGTTTTTCTGCAGAGCAGACCTAACTCTGAGGCAGCCCCATTCACATCAGAGGTATGAGGAAGGATGTCACAGACTCAGACAGGGCATGATCAGGATGTCCCTGAGCACTGCTCCATTCACAAGGAAAAGCTGGCTTGCTTTGCTCTTTTAAAGTGACAAATCAACAAAGAACAGACAGGTCAAGAGGATTGTGTGCAGAATGACCGATCCCTTTCCACTATTCTAGCAAATTAAAGAGATTGTCACACAATGTAATTGTCAATAGGCCTAATTACTGTACAAAAAGAAGCAGAATAGAAAGATTACTGCTATTTGCAGGCTGATGCTATCTGGACAGTCAAGTATCACAGTAATTTGGGTTATTGCTATGAAAAAGAAGTGGAGAAGAGAGAGTGTGTGTGTGTTTATAAAACACTGTATAAAAAAGTGACTTAAAGATGGAAAGCTAGAAACTTAGGCAAGAAAAACTGAAAAAGGACATTAACTGCAATTTGATTATGGATACCCTTCTGCCAGGAACTCTACTCTCATTTTCCACATGTTCCAGAATAAACTAATTAAATTTTTGATTCTATCTGTGTTTTAAAAAATGATAGTTGCCAGGTATTTTGAAAATTACCAACACTGGATTGCATTACCATGATTAGTGGAGCCATATAAAAAAGTCCAACCATAATTGGAACTTCTGTGCTCTGACCTGATACAGGTTATCAATAATAATCTGAAGAATTCTACAGTATGCTATCATTTACATTTCAGGGGATTTAACCAAAATAAATCTGGCATATCCTGCTGCTACTAACTATTGATCAAGACATTAAATGAAAGAAAACAAGCTGCAAATCTTGCTCCTCAGAAGAAAATACCAGATCATATTTTAAAAATGGAATAGGTGAATGTGGTTCTTTGAAAGACTAATGATAGCATTAATCTTATTTACATCATAAATCGTGACAGCTGTGCTTTAACAACTTGTTACAGAACAGAAAGAGTAGACCTTGTTTCCGTATTGTCTTTAATAACAGCAAAGCATCCAACTCCTGTCTTGACTTTTGATTTATATTCATCATAGGTATGAGTACAATAAAAATTCTTTGCAACCCAGAGCGAGTTATATTTAATCAGCTGAGCCCTGAAAAAAAAACAAGTAGAAGTTCGCATTCCTTTTGTAAACTGCTCTGTCACACCTATTTATTACAGCTCTTTCGAAGAGGAAGCTACTGCCAGATCCCTGAAACAGGATGTTAAATATAAAGGTGTAACCTTTGGTTTTATTTAAATTGGGCATTTGTGGCTTAAGTATATTTTGCATATATTTTTCACCTGCCAGAAAAAAAAGAAACAATCCTCAAATCAAGATGTTTTATAAAGATCAAAATAGAAACTCTGAGAATAACAGAGATTCATGTTTCTAAACTTGCTTATTATGTTTTTATTCATGCAGCTTGGAAGGCAGAGTGTCAGCTTTTTATATAGATGCTTTTCATTACTTCTCCCTGTTGGTGTTACAGCACATGCTGTGAATGACCTCCAGAGATTCCTGAAGCTATATGCAGAGAGAAAATTGAATCTGAAAGCTTTATTAGACAAGTTTGTCTTCAGTTTGTGTCTGATGTCAGCTGTATTGAAAAATAGAACTGCTTGTGAAACTGGGTCCTGACCTTGAAAAATCTCCAATCAAGTGGTAACAGATTCAGTTTTGTGCCATATTGTTATTTCCTGGATGTGTCACACATGTGAGAAGTAAAAAAGCTTCTTAATGGAAATCAGATGGAATAATTAGACATTTCTTTCCTGAATATAAAGGGGAAAATAGATATCTGGCAATTTACTCATAATAAGGCCATCTCAGGCTGGCATCTCTGAACCTCTTTATTACATTAGACTGTAAAGTAAAATGACTCAACCCCAAATCTACTAAAATTATTTATATAAACCATTATTTATTCCTGTATTGAAAATAAAAGGTAAAGACAGTAATTCCTTTACTAATCCACTTCATACAAGTATGAGCAACCTTTGGTAGGCCAGCTGACTAGAGGAGGCTACTGTTACTGGTCTCTAATGATTTAAGAGCTCAAGGTATTCTTTGTGATACTTCCCTACTGCATTTTTACCTATTCAGTTTCCCTCTTGCATTTTATTTTTGTAAAGCATTTCATAGCATTAAAACAAATTATAGCTAATATTAAAAGTAGACATTTCCTTTAGAGTCAACACGAGCACGTATCAGAAACTATATAGTTCTAGACACATGATCATTATTGGAAATAATATTTCTCTCTACTATGACTCATGAGAGTGATCTTCTTTACTAATGTCCTATAACCAACGCGAAAAAAAATGGACTACTGGCAGTAGCACTGCCTTCTAATTCAGTGTAAAACTACTTGTCCCAACAGTTGCATGCTGTGGATTTTTAGCTGTTCAACTCTCTGGAGAAAGGTTCTAAAAAATTGAGTATCTACCATATCACTCGTGAAAGCTTTTTAATAGCTGACAGCAAACTTCTTTTAAATAGTGAAGACTATGTGCAAGTTTAATATCAACATTTAATATCAGCACACCCGTGGATCACTCGATCTTTCCCAAAGGATTATTTGGAGTATTCTTGGTCTCAATTATACTATGCCAGCTGCTATAAAAAACATAAAGACACTCAAATATCTGATTTTACATTTGTTTTTAATTTGCCCTTTGAATACACATATTATAATACTCTCAGGAGCACAAGGAGTTTTAAGACTAGCTTTTGGAAATTCTGAGAAACAGTGCTGAACTACAGCATATGTGTTCACTCAAACAGTGAGCATAATACATAAACAATGACTGCTTCAGAGCACATTAGCTCTGAAATACAACAAAAAAGAAAGTGTATCTATTGTGCATTTTTTGCCCAAAGCTAGTTGTTGTCATTTTGTTTTTTACATTTTTGTCATTGTCTCCTGATTTTCTCTTAATACAAATGGTTTGTTTGTTTTTAAAGAGGCAGTGGAACAGTACACAATCCAGCTCTGAAGTACATGGAAATATATTTCAATGGTTACCGTTCCTAAACAAAGAATCCTTCATCTCCACTAAAAAATATTAAACAAAATATCATGTCAGAGATTTAACAGGGAAGTCTTCATAAAGCAGCATACTGCTATGCCCAGCTGTACATCCCAGTATCTTAGAAATAACCAGTATGGAATAATAAAAAATCTCAACTATGAACTTTGAAAACAAAAGAAAATTCTAGATGCATACAATACATACAATACCACTACAGAAGCACTTTCCGCATCAAGGTATGTATTTTCTCATACATGCTTTTCTTTATTGCTGTTTCCTCAAAAACCTATAGACTCATGAATGGTACATTTTTAGTAGCACCAGGAGTTGTTTCTTATGTTATGTACTGCAAGCAGTGAATGTGAATTCCAGCTGCATTAAGCCACAGGGGTGTATACACAGAGTAACATATTTTTCAAGAACTGTTGTATATGATCTTACAAGCCTGGAACAAAGCAGCATGCCTAGTCCAGGTGGGGACTTCCTTCACAGAGATATAAAAACCAAACTATATTTCCCAAACAGAAGGAGACATGCTATATTCCTTCAAACAAAATACCAAAGGATAAGCAAATGAAATTCTGTTATGACTTTCCCCATATTCACAAATATCAATGTTTTAATTCAAACTCAAAGATTCAAGGTATTACAGACTCTGGAGGTGACTTTTTCCCTATAGGTGAATATTTTCCCTCTACCCAGTTGAATATATGGGCTAATAAGGGATGAGTTCTCTCCACCACCATTGCTGCTGGTGAGCTTACTGCAGCTCACAGTCCTGACATTACTACTTGACTCTAATGGACTCAGCATGATACCTCACTCCTTTCCCATTCTCTCTCATCCATTCTAAATCCAGAAAAGCCTTATTCCCCTGTACAGGGCAGCCTAGTCTTTGGCTCTGTGTCTGCCATGTCTCACCTCTACTCCTAACGCAAGTTGTACTGAAAGAACAGAAGAGCATTTGAAGAAAGATACCTAAAGCTGATGGCAAGTGCTGATGGTGAGCCAATGGGGAGCTCCGGTGATACAGTATTAGCTTTCTTCAAATTATTTGTAGTAAGTCTACAATATCTAACAATCCATATAAAGCCTTTCTGTGAAATGCAACCCTGCTGCAATCTATTAAACACAGCCAATCATTTTTTCTTTGTCTTTTTTCAGACCTCCTATGAACTATGCTCCAAAATAAGATTTACAATTTTTAAAGTATAAAGGAATAAATTCTACCTAATTTCAGAAGAAATTTCACCATTGTAGTTGACTATAGTTCTCACTAAACTTGTTTCTTCATTTCATGTTTTTCTGTTTCTCTTGATTAGGCATTTCATACAAAAAAAAAAGAGACTAAAAAAGAGACATAAACTTGTGTAAGCAGTCAAGAGAAAAAAAAAGAAATTGCTTGTACACAAAGAACTGTTCACTGAATAAGTTAAACTGCAAGAGTATTAAGATAATATATCACTCAGTTTTATTAGATGAATATGTAAAATTAGTTGATTTAGTACTTTCAGCTGGATTCATTTGTTGTGTTAAAATTTCAGTAACTTCAAGTACAGCATAACTGAAAATAAATACACATACTTTTAAAGAAATTGTATTTTCAAGGTTGTTCTAAATAAAAGTGGCCAAAATTTTCTCCTGACATCTTACAGGAATGAAGACAAATTATGAAAAACATCTTTCTCCAGAGCAAGTCAGGAGTGCCTCCCACCCCACAATGCAGTCAGAGGGGTTTACAAAGAAGTGCAAACTTTACCTAACTTATTAAGTAAATAAAGTGACAGCACTTCAGTACAAAACAAGAAAAAGAAGTAATACGAATGCTAATGATGCTATTAAAAACACCTCCTCTTGGAAAAGCACATTCCAGAACTGCATTTCTGTCTGTTTAAAATGTTTTCAAACTGCTGGCTAAGCAATGCATCAAGGTATTTGGAAAGAGACATTCACACCATTTCACGTTATCCTGTCAAGAACAGATAGCAAGTGTGATTTTCTTCCTGATTCATCTTATCTTGGAAGTCAATCTTCGCTAAGGTTTTAGCCATACCCTTCAGCTAAGTACATTTTTTGAGCTGGAGAAGTAATTCTTGTTCCTTATGCCTGAGGGCACACTGGACTGGTGGAATATTAAAAACTATTTTTTAATTCTTCTTCTGCCAAAGAAACTATAATATGCAGACCTAGAAATAATTATATCCAGGGTGCTTTACCTCTGCAACAGACACCAGATGGAATTTATTAAGATTCTCTGTCTGAGTTCCTGTAACCAGACCAGATCAAATGATACCTGACAGGGCAGTAGAGATGAGCCAGTTACATCTTCATTCCCTGGTCTCAAATACACATGTCAACTTTATTCAATCCTGATGTCCCTAAAAGTCCTTATAGGATCAGGAAGTGAATGATTGTCAGCAGGAGATACTGACATTGCTTCACAAAACCCTTCCAAAATATTTTTGTGTATCTTTCTTTACAATTGACCTTTAATGAGATTGTTTAGTTTTTGGGAGGCCTGTTAAAGCTAGTTCTCCCATAGCCAGTTTGAGTCCCTATGGTTCATGAGAGTCAGCAGCACAGAGTAAATAATGCCATAAAAATATCTATTCCATGAGTGGCTAAAATAACTTCAGAACTTATACCACAGAATGACTAGACCCATGATATTCAGTTTCTTCCCTCCTCTCCTCCCTTTCTTTCAAATGAAATCCATAAATACTTTAGTAACAGATATCTTTGTACAAACCTGTTTTCCTGGCCTGGAGAAGAAAAGGATTAGGGGCATCATATCCCTGTGTTTAGATATCTGATTGGAGGAGTAAAGACAGATCCAGACTGTCTTCAGGGAAGCCCAGAGACAGGATGAGAAGCACCATGCAAAAATTGAAATACGAGAAATTGTATTTGAATAGAAAAAATTTTTTCACTGTCAGAGTTGCTCAGCTCTGGAAAAAGTTGCCCAGAGAGGTTGTAGAGTCTCCATCCTTGGAGATATTAGAAACCTGACTGGACATGACCCTGAGCAACCTGCACTAATCGACTGTGCTTTGAGCAAAAGGAATAGGTGTCTCCCTGGGCCCCTTTTGAACTCTACAGTTCTATGTCAATTCACCTATAATGAGGTGATCACAGTAAACTGACTCAAATAAAGAAAAATTATGAATTAGTGTTATAAGCACAGGTTCAAATTTTTAGTGCTCGTGACAACAGAAGGGAAATCAATCTTACTTCCTGCTTAATCCTTTATAGAACACCAGTGCTTTCATTTTCTGCATGTATAATTCCATCTGCTGAGTCTCAGAAACGTTAGCAGTCAGAGACTACATCTTGCAGTAAGGTGAGTAATTTTGCAATTTTTCAGCTAGAGGTGAGGTAATATAAAAATATATTGCATTACTACTCCATGTTCTCACTCTTGTTCCAGAATTATAATTTCTTTTGTAACAGCAAACACACAGCTTGCCAACAGTTTTTCCCTCTGAAACCTGACATAACCTGTTCATACAGAAAACTGACACAGCAAGTTTAGCACAGCAAAAAATGATTACACATCTCCTTCATTCCCCTCATGCCATTACCTGAATTCCTATACAATGCCTTGGAACAAAATCATGCAAAGCAAGAATGCTGTTGTGCTCACTGTTTCAAAATATAGTAGTGGTATTTGGCTCTTTTCAGAAAATTGAAATAGCTGCCAATAATTGCAGTTGCTGGAACCACAGCACTTCTAAGGGACTAAACCCAAACAATAGTTCTGCACCCCCACACTTTTTAGTAAGATTCAACATGTCATGAGCAAGACAACTCCTTTTCTTGAACTCATACATGCAGTTTGGCCAGGAGCTGGACTGTCCTCTGGTACTGAAATTTCTGGATTCTGTCTCTATGGAGCAATTATGTACTCCTCTGAAAACAAGGGTTTTCTGCTTTGCTGTCGTAGAGGACCACTATTAGAAGGTAGAGAATTCTCTAATTTAAGCTTTTCTTGTATGTTACCCACTAGAACATGTTAAAAACAAGAGGGACCAACAACCCACGTTTAATCCAATTCCCAGTGATTACTGCAGCTGTATCACAGCCTGAGCTACAGGTAATCTGACATGGGTTGGGGGACAGATTTCTTTCTGCTCCCACATATGATGAACAGCTTTCCAAATTGTATAGGTAATATTCTTCATTCAAGCAACTGAAATGGTTCATTATCAAGTAAAGAATCTTAGAGATTTTAGAAAGTCAGATTGAGCACAGTGCTTCCATTAAGCATTTGTTTTTCAGCCATGCTTAATCACTGCATTTCAAAGGAAAGCACTGGGAAATAAAACCCATTTAACAAGGAAAAAAAGAAAAGCTTGTAATCCTTGTAGGGAACAAGAAGACACAAAGAGATATGAAAACAATCGAATATAAATATTGTCAAAATAATGTAAATGAAACAGAGATCAGGTGTTTCGTTGCATATTCATGAATGCAAGATATGAAGAAATAAATCACAGACTTAGTGTTTAACTGCAGAGTTCCTGCTACCATGTTGTCATATGCCTTTCTCTGTTAATAGACAAGCTTTGTTTTGAAACAGTCTCACTTTATTGCCTCATCAGTAATAATAATTTCAGAATTTCTTTCTGTGACCAATCTACAGATACTTGACCTACAACATCGTTCTCTCTTAATTTAAATAATTTTTCTCCCTTTGTAGTATTTCCTCCATTACTATATGTAGAAAGTCAAAATCTTATCTCCTCATGGAATGAAAGAAAAATTACTTTGAAACAGTAATAATTTGAAAAGTATTCTGCAACCATTTCATAAAATCATAATCTAATTTGTCTTCTGAGATACATTGCATGAAATAGAAAGACAATGATAAAAAAACCAACTTGAATGCCACAGTAGGACTTTTAAGGATGCAGAATTAATTTAGACAGTCTCCAGCCATTTTCATTTTACTGTGTGATTTGCAATTAATTAAAAAAAATTACATATACTAAAGCACTTACAGACACCTGAAGATAGATGGCCAAATGCTGCTAGTGCTGGCTTTTCCTTTAGCTGTTTTATTAAGAGGTGTATTGCCTTCCAGTCAGCATTCAAGTCTTCTAATTTTTTCTAGAACAGAAAATAACAAAATATTACATTTATAATACATAAATCAACGTATCATAGAATCACAGAGAGCTTGGGTTAGAAGGGACCTTAAAGATTGTCCTGTTCCAACTCCCCTCCCACCAAGGGAAGGGATACCACCCAATAGATCAGTTTGCTCAGGGCCCCATCCAATGAGGATTTGTAATGCAAACAAATGTAAATGTAATGTAAATAAATGAAAAATAAAATAAGTGGGTTCTTTTTCATCTGGTATATCACCTGAATTAAAAAAATATACAAAATCAAAAGATACAGTAACACATTTTCCCAAATCGGGGAGAGAGACAAGTAAAATCCTTTCCAGCTGTACTACAAAAGAGTTTACTGGTGTCAGGGCCCTGAAAGCATCTTTTCTCCTCAAAGTTTGGCTGCTGAAGCTCAGACCCAACTTAGAATCAGCACAGGTGCCTGACCCTGACCACAGAGTGCCGTCCTGGACCAACCTCAGCCTGTCCCCTTGGCCCTGGCCTGATCCTGACCCTGCCAGGGACAGCCTCCCAGCCTGACAGGTTTGGCTTTTAAGGACTGTGAACAGGAGATGATATTTTTTATGATTAAAATAGAAAGGTGAGTTATGTATTTCAAAAATTCTTTCAATAAAACCTCTGTAACCTCTAACATCAAATGCAGAATTTATTCTTCTACCTATTAAAATAAAAGAAAAAAAAGTCTTAGGAGTCTTCAGGGTGCCATAAACTTCAGTGTGTGTGAGCACACAGTCCTGCACAGTAATGCCTTAACTGTTACTTTTAAACAAGACCTGCATGAAAGTCTGGAGTGTGAATAATATCAGTCCTCAGATAACCCTGAGAGGCATTTAGACTTGAAAATGTTGTTTCTACCTCTCTTTTTTTTCTTGTTTAAGGACTGTAAAGAAGGATGAAGCATTGCTAATTCAATGCTGACATGTCTAAACTCTTAAAATGAAGACAGCATTTCTTTTTAAGCTACTCTCTGATTCTCTGCTACAAAAAGCAGCACAGAGTACTGATGCAGCTCAGGAAGGCTTTTAGTATTCTATAGCTTCAATCCACAATGAGATATATAGTTGAAATCACAGTCCAGCTATGATAGAACTAGGATGCCTATTAAGAAAGGTACTTTAATTAACAAGACTCTAAGGTGACAGAGGTCAGTAGAAGAGAGATGCAGGATAATGCCTGTTAAAGTGAAATATGTATGTACCCACGCACACACACACACACACACACAGAGACTCTGAGGTAGTGAGGAAGGTTTAGATATCAGGAAAAGATTTTTCTATAGTGTGATTGGGTACTATACCAGGCTCCCTAGAGAAGTGGTCACAGTTCCCAGCCAGTCTGAGCTACAGGAGTGTTTGGACAACACTCTGAGGCACATGGGGTGATTCTGGGGCTGTCCCATACAGGGCCAGGAGTTGGGCTCTGTTCCATGATTCTAATATCAGTCCTTGTCATGAGTAGCTACTTAACCATTCTTACATATATGAGCCAGAACTTTCCTTCCAGCAACAACCAAAAACATAAAACATGCACACCACACATGTTAGAGTGGTTGTCTGGGGCAACAGCAGCACCTCTAATAAGAGAGCAACCAGTTCTAAACCCTTCTATCAAAATTACAGTTTGATCTTGCATCTGGCATAAATTAACATGCATGCATTAAAATGGTAACTTCTTTGAGCACAACCATTTTGCTGTAATTACAACTCTAGAGCTCTGGTGACAAACATGAACATCCAAATATGTTGCACTTAGCACACAATTTATAGATTTTTTTATAAATGTCGGCACTGGTACAATTTAAGTGATGTTAACATCCTTATGTGGACTAATCTTACTGACAGCACTAAAATTAGATATGAATATTTAGGGAGTGAAATGTAGTCTTTTAAATGCAAGACTGAGGACAATGAAAATAAATTCCACACTACTTACTTCTCACCCACCAGAGGAAAAGACAAATTGAGTGCTGTGGCAAGGGAACCACAGCTCTTCCACTGGCACAGAAATCCTTTCCTGAATAAACTGTTCTGATTAAGTGCTGTTAATCATGAGATTGGGGCTTACATTCTTTCTATTGCCACTGACACCAGCAGTAACCTCTCTCTCCCTCACCTTCAAAAGCTTTACAGAAATGCATTCCAAAAGTATGAAATCCATTTTATGAAAGTGAATAGGTCTGATTATTAAAGTGCTAGTGCTTAAAGGATCACACATCTCATCCCATTCTTGACTCTTGAATCAGCATATACAAGGATTTCATTTGCCAACAAAAATGTTTTTACAGACTTGCATTGCAAAATTCTATTTTAGTCTGCTTAGTGAAGGTGTGAAAATACACTTATTTCAGTGACATAACTAAGAGATAAGATTAAGTACATGTCAATACAAATCCATGTGATTTAATTTACATTCAAAATACTATAATGAGAATATATTATAAAGGTTGCATAGATAAGCAGCTAAACATTAGGAAATGCCAGAATAACTTTAACTATGAACATTATTTCAGATAAAAGGCACAAAAATTGCAGGGATATCTCTAATTTTCTGGCACATAATGCTTTTGAGCACAGGAAAGGCTTGCAATGAGAATAAGTCACTAGGACCTCTACTTCATTTATTGAAAAGAATGGGAAGATTTGTGGTGAATTAAGGAAATAATGGAGGAAAAAGAGCAAAGAACTAAATAATCTAAAAATTTGTCAAGGAATGGTAGACAAGCAATTAATGCTTTTAAAGAGTGCATGTAATTTTATCTTTTTCTTTGTGTTCCACACACTAAACAAAAATCATGAGTCTAAGTATTGAACTGCTGCTTGCACTGTGAGTGATGTCCATATCCTGAACTGAATTAAGCAGAGTTCACCCTATACCAAGGGTACCAGAGCAGCTCTAATTAAAGAATTTTCTAAAATTTTGAGGTTTTAGCTTTGCAAATATGCTAATATCTTTCCAAAACCATCTTAATCTGAGTAAAAATTATTTTTGCTTCTACAAAATACCTTTTGTGTAAAAAATTATTTTGATGTTAATCAAAAAATCTGTGTTGAAACATATAAATAACAGACTGTGTTGAAACTAACTCAAGAAGAATGATGACTTAAGGAAACCTACTTACAGCATAAAGAAAGCAATTCAACAGTCCTGACAGCATATAACCCCTGCTTTATGACTTATTGCACTAGACAGGCATTGAACCAGAAATTACCTTCATAGGTTGCACAATTAAATGAACTAGAGAATGTAAAGAAATTAGTAAAATGCAATCAAAGAGGGACTAAAAATTAAAAATGCACTACTCTACAAGTTACTAATTTCCTCAAAGATGCGTCTTATAATATCAATGTCAAAACTACAACTCAAGCAACATTATAATCTTTAAAGAGTCATTTTCTTCCAGTAAATCTGGTAAAAATTTGCAAGTTTCAGTCTTTGATGTGAACATTTAAAATATATAGACAGAGTACACTTCAATGTCAGGATTTTGGGCTAAACAGAATCATTTCAATATCATTTATACTTCTGTCATTCTTACGTAAGACAAGTACTAGTTCTCCCTCTTGAAAATACCAGCATTCATTCTGCAATTTTTTATATGCAATTAAGAAATTTAGAAAGCCAAACCCTCTAGCTTTCTGTTGTTTTGAGTGCTTTGCTTTTAAAATGTGGAATAAGATCCCCAAACACTGCAGCTGAAATCACACAAAATGAGTAAATGCAGTTATTGGGGAGTGATTCTTGGTCCATCATCAGTGTATAGATGATATTTCAGTTCCCAGCAAAAATAGGGGTTTATTAGCCAAGGAAAATACCCAACAGAGTCTTGCTTCTGCCTACTCAAGTCACCTTGAGTTTACCTCTTCTAGCATTTTATCATGTAGAGGAGAACTGATCATTAAAAATGCACATATACCAAAGGGGATAATAACTCTAAAGCATTTCCATTCAGGAAAGAAGATAAAAACCAAATCATTCCTAAACATGTATTAATTTCTAAAGTGGATATCAGTTCATTCATGTGTTCTGTGAATGGAGATCTGCTGGTGGGATTTACAGGTAATTCGGAGGAAATTTTGTAGAAGTAAAATAATACTTCAACTATAGTGACTAAATAGAGACAGAAAACCAAGAAATTCCCTGCAGAGATCATGTACAGACATTTTATCTTTGTGAAGAAATCCTTTTTCTGCCAGTTGTGCTTTTGGAATGCTGTACATTTTGAAAAGCTCCAAATACAAATTTACTCTCTCTAGTAAACTCTAGTAAACTAGGCCTAGCGAGAAGCAATTGTAGTAGATACTTAGTGTAATCAATAAGCCACTATTACTGTTTCTTAATCATCATGTTTACAGATACTTAATTAGCAGTTATAATACTAGAAACCAGACCAGGCTCTGGTTGCACGGTATTGACCTCACTACTTCAGTCTCCTGCTTGAAAAGCAGTTGAACCAGATGTGGGAGGATGTTTGCTGATGAATTCAAGATTCCATAGTTTGGAAAATGACACTTTAGTCTCAATGAAGGTCTTCATAGTCCTTAGGAAAAGTGTGCAAAATATCCCCTTATAAGTGATTTGTAAGCTGAGGAAAAGGATTCTACAGTACATTTTTCTAAAAGAGAAGTGCTTGGGAGGCATTGGTGTCCAAACAATGAGTCCTCGGCTCCAAAACACAATCAAGTCAGTCATTCTAGATAAAATTTGGCACAGAAATTGAGTGAGAAAGTTCTATGTTGCCATGTGTTCTTTCCTTCAAAATGAAAAAAACCACCACAAAGTACTCTGTTTATAATTTAACTCTTACCTTTTCTAGAAAATTTGCTCATTTTTAAAATTTGACAAAATTTCTGAAAGTGAAATTTAAAAGAGTTTAAAAATAAGGGAGGTGTTGCTATTAATGACACATCAAAAATCACATTTGCTTTCAGCGTGAATTACGCTTGAATGAGTAAAATAATCTTAATGTCAAAACAATATTACCATCACAATATGCAAAAGTTTTTTAGCAACATTATATTTTTCCTGGCTATGCCATCACAGAACAGAACAAATGCCATGTGCCAGGTTCTTTTATTGATTTTAAACAGAGCACATCAAGGACAAGTGTACAACAGGGGAAGCATAACCTATTACATAGTAATGAATATTGCTAAAGGTTGCTTCATTACCTTTACTGGATGAGTAGCTGGTTTTTCCTTATATAAATGACACCCTTTAGACAAAACCTCTTCCACATTCGGCTGTTTAGCCTGCACTGCTGCTTCAGTTTCCTGAAAAATAAAACCACAGGCAGTCTAGATTAACCACAGCATAAGCAGTAAGACTGAATAGTCCTAGAACTCTATGGGAAGCTGTAAAATGTCAGTAGACAAGTTTCTAATCTGAATTGGAGTGAGGGTAAACACAAGCATAGTGGCAGCTAAGGACAAAGAGGATCACCAGAAAAATCAAAGTGAAGAGGGACAGAAAAGAGTAATGTTACCAAAGTATAAACAGTGGTAGGTCACTTCATCTTGAAGGTTTCAATAAAATGAATAAAAAGCTAGCACAAATTCATAGTAAGAAAGGCATGAGAAATCTCATTTAAGAGGCTCTGTTGTTTTGTCTATTTTACGCTACCAGCTGATGAAAAGTGCACTGTTTAACATTTTGTTCATACAGTACTTTGCATTAAAACCGTCTAAGGAGATGCGACAATGATACTGAGTTTAGAAAGATTAAAAATGTTGAAAGAAGACTGCAATTGTGAGCACTAAACTACCACTAATGTATTAAAAGTACTTACAGAAATTAATTAAAAAGAAAAGCACAGTAGTAGTGATAGGTAAAGGTATAGGGAAGTACCTACCATTAACAATAACACCCTACTGAATTAACAACAGCATATTCTCTAGCAATTTCTTTTTTAATCTTGAAAGGTGTAATCCATGTGCTAACATAAGGAAATTCCAAATAATCTCTCCCAAAATACAGCAGCTTCATTGTTTCAGGGACTGACCAAATAATTAATGGGCAAAACTCTACAATTAAGACAAAAAACCAAACCAACGAACCAAAACAGACCAAAAAATCCAAACCTACTGAAAATTGTAAAAGAAAAGATAAACTACATCTAGAGTTCCAAGATTCATGGTTTATTTATTTATTTATTTCTGGTAGTATAAGTGAAATAATACCTGAGCTATCCAAATGGATTGGTTTGGATCATTTTGTTTTCCTCTCTCTTCACCCACCTACTATATAGGTTGCTTATCTTATCCTAATCAGTATTGCTGACCACCCTCTGAGTCTCCAACTTAATTTTCCATCCACATTCTCAGTTATCATAAACGTGACAGCAGACAAGATTGTGTGCCAGGTATGTCACTATCTGAGCTAACACATCATTTTGTTGGTGAAAATCTGCTGTTCTTTTTACTGCAATAAACCTGCTGAAATCTATGAAATTTTAAGCCCAAAAAGTGGCCATTTTGGTCCTATGTTCAAACCCAATATATAAAGTATGCCTGCCCTGCTCCCTGAAATTTTACTTGAAAAACTTTATGGACAGCCACTAAAAAAAAGGCTTAGAAAATTCAGTGTCATCTTTCATTGAATTAAACCTCATCTGATTTCTTGCAGTGATATTTGAAACATGTTTCAATTTAATTTTTTTTTTTTATTCTGCATTTCAATGTTAATGAAATATAACTGTAAGGATTCATAGAAAGTGGGCACTGAAAAGCAGTGCACAGCAAAACTGGGATATTGAGGCAGGTGAGAGTTTATTAACCTTTAGATAAAGCCATCATTAAAGTCTTATTTTCTTTCTGTTTCAACACTATGTTAACTTTCTACTTCCCTACTCAGCACATAAAGAAAAAATAATAATCAAGGAGTGTTAATGAAGAGGTAATTTTCTCCCTATCTTAATGAAAGCTAGTCATTTTAATAATTGTTATTTAGTTCTTGTTTCATTTTTGGTTTTAAGGTTTTTGGATTTTTTTTTCTTAAACTAAGTGATCTGCAGTATTTGGCCAATATTTCCTGTTGTGTTATTCTACATGTCTCAAATAGTTATCTTCTTTTACGACAGCCTCAGTTATCATAACAAATTCTGCAGCAGGAAAATCACATTACAACTCCCTCTGGAGTCCAAGAATACCAAGAGCACTATGGATGTGCCTACGCTGAGGGTTTAACCTGTGGCATGAATGTGCCTTTGAAGTGGATTTCTCAATCCTCCCCCCACACTGGACTTTGTTTTCCACCATGGACAGGTCTAGGAGCACAGACACCATTTTCTTTCAGGCTGTAACCAGTGTGGAAGGTGGAATGTGTTGAGTTGTTAAATCATTGATTCCTTCTGCTCTAGAATTTTCTGGAGTTACATGAACTAACCTCATGGAGTCAGATCTTTCAAATTCAGTGGCCTTGACCTAAGCCAAAATGCATTGTCCAAGTCTATCTAACACAGCATGATGCTTCCTTTGAGATATATGTGGCAATAAAAATAGAGGTAAGAGTACAGGGGAAAAAGAAATTCTCAATATCTTGGCATTCATTTGGACACTGGTAAAATTAACAGGTATCTTATCTGTCAGAGCAGCAAACACTTTGATTGTCGCCCATTAATCCCAATATCAATTAAAAACAACAAAATTATTTTAAATAAGTGCACATCAGACATGAAATTGCTGTAGTAACTTTGAGGGAGCTCTTTTCCCAGTTCTTCATTTGATGGGATAGCCCCTTGATGAATCCTGTCCAGTGGACAAGTTTCCAGCAATTTCAGATCCATTTTCTAGGTGACACCCTATTAATAGGGTTGACCGGCAAGAGAGTAGTTACAGGATTCTGCTCCATCATTTAATTCCCTAAGAGAAGAAAATAGTAATGACTACAATATAGCTTCCACTGGTTTGCACACAAAAAGACCACAGTTAATATCTAGGCTGTGCAGGGTCCAGGAGAAGAGCATACTCCCAGAGCAGAGTCTGACCTCTCACCATCACACAGAACAGGCTACTGCTAAAGGTAATAGGAATTGTAGATGCTCATTTCCATCCATTCTTAGAGAATACCAAAGTCATATTTGTTTTAAAGTCCTGATCAAGTCCTCATTCACACTCACTTTGCTTGCTGTGGGAGGATGCAGAGCTGTCTCTGGGAGACAGAGCTGACTGCTGGAATTCCACAATTTATGAACTGCCTGGGAAAGCAATCATAATGCTGCTTCTGGGCTGGGTGATGAATATGCTAATTAAACTTTTCACACACATGGCAAATTAAAATACATCATCACTGGAAACTGCTGTTTCTCAAACAAGTATAAACAAGAATCAGAGGCTACCTTTTTTCCATGACGCACTATCTGTGAATTTTTAGTGGCGTTAAAGTAGTGCATCCCAACTGATGAAAGCCTGCTGCTGAATAAGCCACACTGGCTTCTGCATTTCAAACAACATGCCAATTCAACCTGCTGAACAAAGTCACAGGCTGAAAATGTGGCAAGGACTTGTCTACAGCCCCATCTGGACTATGAAAGTTTATTGATATAGCTCAGAACTCAGAAAATTCATATTCCCTAGCTGAAACCAATATATTGACTAAACCTCTGGTGTGTATGCCAATGGAAGATAAAGTTTGATGGCTTGGCATATGTTATTTCAAGAGATGGGAACTATCCTAGCAGACACAGACAGGCTGTTTGACATATGCTGCACATATATTAGGAGGCTTGATCAACCGCCTATAAACATATCAGCAGCATTTTTGACTGAGTATAGGTCTATATTAAGAATCACAAGCACTGATTCACCCTCTCTGGTAACTCTGGTAACACTTCTGGGATCAATTTCCCCATGAGCTTACATCCTTTGGACATATTCTGTAGGGATGGTAGGAGAAGCTCAAGCTAATTAAACCTGTGCCTTCACAGTGAAATACAATGCAAAAATGGAATCCTAATTACAGGCTTCAAATAAAAAAAAAAATATAACTTTGCAATTAATATACTGAGTTGTTTCAAAACCTCTTGTTTCAAGTTTCAAGTTGTTTCATGACCTCTTTTTAGCAAGACAGTATATTAAATGAAAATTAAAGAAGATAATTTATTCACAGGGAAAGAGAGACATTAAGCAATTTCCCTTTACTGAACAATACAAGGCAGTGACATGAAACAAGCAAATATAATAAATCTAAAATCTAAAGCTATTTAGATGCCTTGAATTTCAAACAAACTTTTATGAAATAACTAGATATAAGTCTCCATATATATTTAACTTGATAGCAGAAAACTACATTTAAATATGTTTTTCTTGTAATTTAGATGTAGAAGAGCGTAACTTGTAATGAGAATTCTCAGGGGTGGATCTTCATAATCATGCAGATAGAATCATTAAGGTTAGAAAAGACCTCCACAATCAAGTCCAACCTTTTGATGCCTAAGGGTTTTTAACGTTTTATTTATTTCTAGCTTTATAGATTTTTAATATATAGTTTTATAGTTTCTAGAACTTTCTTATCCTTTTTCATCCTTTAGAACAATAGCTAACACTTTCTCACTTAACACATGTCACATTTTGAAGTTCTGTTTAGTCTTATTTTCAAGAAAAGAATTTCCAACGAGGACATCTTGTTTTGCACCAGCATTTGAGAGGCAAAACAGGAAACCCCTGGAGACACTCCAACGTGCCCAAAGGTGGGTCACCAGGGCAATTGTTCTATTGGGTGTACCTGCTAGATAGACTAATTAATTAATCTTATAAAAATTGTAGAAATCGTATATTGTTTGTATGCATAGCTCTATTTGTCCACCTGAAACCTTTCATTAAAGAACTGCTCTTTATATTAGCACTTTAACATTGTTTGGAAAAATTTTTCCTCTGATTCCAGGCAACACTGACCAAACACCACCATACCAGCAAAACTATAGCACAAAGTGGTTGGAACTTGAACATCTTGAACACTTCCAGGAATGGTGAACACTTCCCTGGACAGCATATTCATCCCTGACCATCCTTTCAGTGCAAAACTTATTCCTGACGTCCAACCTCAACCTCCTCTGGCTCAGTTTGAGATCATTTCCTCTTGTCCTGTGGCTGGTTGCCTGGGAGAAGAGACAGACTCTCATGTGGCTACGACCTCCTTTCAGGGAGTTTGAGAGAGTGGTAAGATTTTCCTTGAGCCTCCTTTTCTCCAGGCTAAACACTCCCAGCTCCCCTAGGTGCTCCTCATCAGTCCTGTGCTCCAGACCCTTCCCCAGCTCTGCTGCCCTTCTCTGGACTCTCTCCAGCCCCTCAATGCCTTTCTTGGAGTGAGAGGCCCAAAACTGGACACAGGATTTGAGGTGTGGCCACACCAGTGCCCAGTACAGGGGGACAATCCCTGCCCTGGTCCTGCTGCCACACTATTGCTGATCCAGGCCAGGTGCCATTGGCCTTTCTGACCCCTGGGCACACCTGGTTCATGTTCAGCTGCTGTTGACCAGCATCCCCAGGTCATTTTCCTCCGGACACCTTTCCAGCCACGCTTCCCCCAGCCTGCAGCTCTGGAGCTGTTGTGAGCCCAGTGCAGGCCCCAGCACTTGGCCTTGTTGGGACTCTGGCCTCAGCCCATTGCTCCAACATGTCCAGATCCCTCTGTAGAGCCCTCCTGCCCTCCTAAACATCAACACTCCTGCCTGCCCATCTCAGTGTTTTCTGCAAACTGCAAACATTTCCCTGTTCCAGACAAGTAAATTCCATCTTTCTCCAATAGGGTTGGTGCCATATAAACTACCCCATGATCAAAAAGGCCAACATTTTCCCAATGACAAACAATCTTTAAGCCATATAGTGATCAGATGAGTTCTCCTGGACCTTTCAGCATTCTTTACTGCTACCAAAGGGATTGAGGAAAACCTCCTCTGCTCCTGTCACTTAAACCAGTCATCCCAGTGCCCTGAAGTTCTTTTTGATTGCTCTAGAACTTCTTTTCACTGATGACTTGGACAACCAGAAGTGGGTAATAATCAGAGTCCAGGGAGTCTGTTAATCTTGTCTCTTATCTGGACCCAGGGAGGCAAAAGTCTTTCCCGTGGGATGGATCCAGTTTGTATACAGAGTCTTCATTTCCCCTTGAAAGCAGTCACCTACAACATTATTATTCTTTATTAACAGCTGTAAATGTGAAATTCCAGCAAGAATTCACACCTATCTTTCAAGTTACTATTCTCACACATTGAGGAAGAAGCTATAAATAAGTGGTGACGTTCTGAGTGCCTCATTGTTACTCACATTTAAAAAAAAGAAAAAAAGAAAAAAGAAAAAAAAGAAAAAAAAAGAAAAAAAGAAAAAAAGAAAAAAAAAGAAAAAAGAAAAAAGAAGCAAAAAAGCAGTAGATAGAAATTATGAATATATTCCCATTTTCAAGAATTCTGATTCTAAAAAGTGACTTCATTTTTTTCCTTTGACTCAACTCTGCATATTCCCATTCATGGAGCAGGATAACAAGGTAAGCCCCACCACAAAGAAAAATGGTCAGAGGAGACTTAATTAAAATACATCAAAGTTCAGCAACATCACAGTAAGCATCAGATCTTGATGCCAGGTCATATAGTACAGTCAACAGCATTCTTGGAGTCACTTTAGATATTTATACAATACTATTAGAATACATCTAAGATATGCTATAGAGAGTTCTGTGGCCATCTTGAGTTGTAACCTAACTCACTGGGGGAAAAATGCAGTTGCCAATAGTTAAACTTCCTGAATAAAGAGTTTAATCAATTTGGATAAAATTCAAGGAAGGGCAAGCTCTTACTGTTCTTTTTTTATGTAACGGATGAAAAGGTTTGATAACTTTCTGAATATTTTAGTTATCTCTATATAGAAATAAAATGCTCTGTGAACATCTGAATTACAGAATTTAAATACACCTTCCTATCTTAGGGATTTATGAAAAATAGTACAAAATAACCCCCTGAAGCAATTCAATTTAAAGACCTTTCCATTAGTGGCTTAAGTCAAATAGTGTAAAATTGTTTATCACTAATTTTTTTTCTGTAACTAGTGGACAAACATTTGTATGCACCTGCCTCTAAAAATGCATTTTAATGATTAAATAAAACAATAATTCTTTCTCCTATTGCATTAACTGACTATTCTTTTAAATGTGTGAGAATAAAATTTGATCCCAAGCCCATGTTAGAAGCAATCTTAATGTGGAAAAGAATATTGTGGGATACATTCAGCTTTTTATAGTAAAGTATGCAAACAAATGACATCTCTTTTTAATGAGAATCTGGAAAATTGATACAACTATAACTCTCGACATATGTAGCAAAGTTTTGAAATATTATGGAGGGGAAACAATCCTTACACAGAAAAAAAACAGTATGTGAAGGACCTCTCTCTTCTGAAAGTGCAGTTTTTGAGCTCATAACTACTTTGCAAACCTATGAGTGCAGCCTTTGTGCAGTTTGTAAATTATGCCGACAAAATGTCTTTTGAAACTTGGTGTGCTTTTCATCATCCTCTTCCCTCCAATATGTCTTATTCCTAGCACTGGAAAAGGAAAGGAATGAAAAGAACAAGGAAATCCACCACAAAGAACTGGAACTAAGATCCGAAAATTTAAGCCATGCAAAGCACCTGAAATTGCAATCCCTGCCACTCTGCAGAGTGAAATGTTTTATCCAAAGCATGTTTTCCTGCTGGCTATCAGAAATTTGTGAGCTTCTTCCGTACTTCTAGAGGAGATGAAATATAGTAATTTTTTCCTCACGCAGAGAAATCATTATCTATCCATTGCAGCTGTCTGTCCTGAAAAGGAAATTTCCTGGAGGTACTGAAGATAGATGAAATTATTAGCTGTAAAGACATGACCTGCAGATACAGTATATGAAAACAATTTGGCTATGGTGGTCATATACTGATAAAACACAGTTAATCATCCAGTTGGACTGTGAAAAGGTGCAGTCAGAACAATTCTTTGAGATTGGATGTGATTCAGAATATTTTATTTTGAGACTGGACAGGACACAGGATGAAATACCTGCTTCTGTTCCGAGACTGCAGATCCTCTCTTATTTTCAGTGCAAAATAAAAAAGAGATAATAACAAATCCATGAGAACTGATGGAGAAAGAGAAATAAAATGCGAAATTCATTCAAGAAAATAAGGGAAGCACAATAATTTTTCTAGCTCTCTTAGTATTCTGTGTTCTTAGATGCTAAAGAACAGCAGCTTTAGAGGAAGAAAAGTTATTCAGTTCAGCACAATAGCAGATATGGGGTACACCACAAGCACCTTGACTGGCAAGTGAAATTTGGTGATAATTTTAAAAATATTGAGTCATGAAAATTCTTTATTTCTTCTTGTAAACAGGAAAGAGAAATCAGAATTTATTTTCTCTTATTGTACAAATAATAAAGTTTTATTCAATAAGCTGGTTTAAAAATAATTTAAATTTTGAGAGAAGCATTGACATTTATTTATTTTATAATCAAATTCTTAGTTGCTTATTATTCTCTTTCTTAGGGATTATCTGCAAATTTTCATTCTCTTTTCAAGTTTAGTAAAAAAAAAAATCATTTTCAGAGAAGTTTCTGACTACAAAAAAAGAAAAGAAATCAAAATCAAAATCTGTTACTGGTCTAGCACTGGTTTGTTAATTGTAACATGTTTTTAGATATGTTCATCTTCTGGTATTAGTCTTTCATAAATCATTTTAAAAGAATGTGGATGAGGATGTATTTCTACCATTTATCTTCCAACAGTTTCACTGGAAGGAATGGCAAAGACTGCTCCAGTACATTACTCCAACAGCAGAAGTGGAGGTAGATTTCAGTAAACAGAATTTATGTTCTTTTAGTATGGAAAGAATGCTGTTGGCTCATTTTCAACTGCGTGGTTTGCAAATGAAAATGGAGAAGTTATACCCACACTCAGAGTGGTGGCACCTTTTGTTTTAATTTCCCTAAATAAGTATGTTATCAGAAGTTGATCTTTTTAGAAGCGCGACCATTGATTTCACCTAGAAAGAAGAAAATTCTTATTATAAAAAATGAAAATAACTAGTAAGCAAATGCTATTCAGAAGGGGCCAGGTTTACATGGATACATTGGGTACAGCTGGGAATGAACCTAACTTTCCCCACAGCAGCCTGGATGGAACTATGTTTTGCATTTACAATGAAAACTGTTGATAACACAGGCGCCTTTTACCTGTTGCTGAGTAGCACTGACACAAACTCAAGGCCTTCTTTGTTTCTTATACTGCTCTACCAGCAAACAGGCTGCCGGTACACAACAAACTGGGAGGAGACACAGAGCAACAGCTGACCCCAACTGACCAAAGGGATATCCCGGAGCATGACCCAATGCTTAGCAGTAAAAGCTGTGGGGAAGGATGAAAGGGGGACATCTGGAGTAAAAGAGCTGCTCTTTCCAAGTAACTGTAATCCATGAACGAGCCCAGCTTTCCTGGAAATGGCTGAACACCTGCCTGCCCTTGGGAACTGGTGAATGAATTCCTTCTTTGCTTTGCTTGCATGGCCAGGTTTGTTCTACCTGTTAAACTGTCATTATCTCAACCCACCAGTTTTCTCATCTTTTCTCTTATGGTTCTTTTACCCATCCCACTGGGAAGGTAAGGATGGGGCAGAGGGCAGCTGCTGAGCAAGCAGCTGTGTGGGGCTGAGATGCCTGCCATCATTAACCCACTACAACTGTTTAGAGAGTATTCCCACCTGCCCTGCCAAGCATCTCGAAATGCAAAATCTTTCCAGTGAAAACCATTGACTGTCTTTACAAGAGCACCTCACAAGAGTTAAGCTTCACAGCACTATACCCAACGTCAGAGCTCATTTACTTAATCTGCAACAGGATTTAGAGATTTCTACATCATCACTAACTGTAGTGTGAGAAAGAACTAAGATCACTCTAGGCATACATTTTTATTTTTACTTAAATCAGCAAGTAAAAAAATAAACCATTTTTTTCCTCAAATATCAGCTAAAATAATAACAGCCAAGTCACACATTCAAATATCTATCAGGTACCGGGAATTTGTATCTTTTCCAATATACAAAAAACTATGAAGACATACATTGCCTGTTTCTAATACTACATAACAATCAATTCAAAGCAAATGAAGCCAAAGCAACAGGACCTTGTGCAGCTGTAAGTGTTCATTTGAATGAGCTCTCCTTCAAATTCCAGTATTTAAAATTGCTTGTGATCAGTAGAGAAAAAATATATAATCTTACAAGAGAACAGTTACTGTTTCATAAATAATATGCTATTATCAAGAATATCAAGATCTTTCATGAGTTGTGTTTTGAAGAGATAGAATGTTTTCTGTTAAGAAAAGAACATATGAAAAAGATGCTGAGAATGTTAGAAAACTGTGTTTTGTTGAATAGGAGAGGAAATTTCCTATCTTAGAAAACCTAACTACACTGAAGCAAGCTATAGTTTTGGTATTGATTACACTAGAGCCTTGGTAAACTGTCTCATAATTTCTCTAAGTTTGCTTCTATATTTATTTGTTTGCTTATATTAAGCACACTTTGAAGAATACCTGAGGTGTTATCAGTAGTACAAGGAGGAAACCAAAAACCAAAGGTACTAGCTCACTAACTTCTAACCAATTCACCCACACTTCTAAAAAGCTTATGCTTTCAACAATGAAATCACATCTTGATTTATTATCCATTATTTCCAATAAAAACAGTACTACTACATATCAAATACTTGACACCTTTCAAAAATCTTTCCTTTCCTGAGATGCTGGGACACCATCTTTGCAATCCATCCTTATGACTGCAAAGTCTGTTACATATTAAATTTACAAGGATTACTCATTGGGAAAGTATTGCCATATTTTCACAATCCACTGGCAGCTAATATTGTTTAGTATTCTTGCAACTGGAAAAGATTTCTTCAGAAGAGATTTGGACACACTCTTTAAAATTTAAATGCTCAAGCTCACAAACAAAAGATTGATCAGGTTGCTCCTCCAAGTCCCATAAGAAAATTTCAGGGAAGGGCCATAACTGATCTAGGCACAGAATATCAAGATATACATAGTTTAAATTTCATCATCAGAAGTTTTCCCAATTCAGCTTTTTTCCAAATCAGGCATTGATGCCAGTATATGAGACAGATCTCTGAGGTACATATTCCTAATGTGCTCTTACAGACAAACTACACTATCTCTTAATGTATATAAAACTATTCCTTCAAAAGTATGTTAGCAAAATGAAAAGGTAAAAGAATCAGAAAAGTGTTAAAATCTGACTTATCTGGGCCTAGATTGTCAAGAAAAAAATGACAGATGATGACTGATGGAAAAAAAAATACAGCAAGGTCCATTTGGCATTTTTATTCTCTCCTGTGGGGTAATTTTCTTTCATTTATCTAGAATTAGGTTTGCTACTCCTCAGCTGTGCTCTTCTCTTCTGTTCTGACTTAAGGTTGTCAAGCATATAATTAAGTGATTGACAAGAGCTGACAGCCTTCTTATTGTCATTCAAAGTTATCAAGGACAAAATCCAAATACATGTTGGGGTTTTTTTTAAAATAAAAGGTTATTAATTTTTTGTTAAGGATGGTCAGTTTTAAGCTGCCAAAAATAAAATTAACAGACCATTTTTAATATATGACAAGTGAGCACCACAGAGAGTAAACAGATACAAATTCTACACCAAGAGAGAGTCTGAAGCAGTATAAGCAAAAATCAAGGCTGTATAAGCCTTAGAACTGGACTCAATGTAGAGGAGTACAGGGGGAGTGAGTGATGGCCCAGAGATAAGGAGGAAGTAAAGGGAAAAAATTGGGAAACTGAGTAAGCAGGGAGAAATGGCCATTGAGATTGCAAGAGCATTTGGAGTCAAAGGTGGCTGGAAAATATAAAGTGGTTTGTTATATTGTCTGGAGAAGATGATTTGAAAGGGTCAGCAGGGTTTTCAGTGAGCTAGCAGTAGAAACATGAATTTCTCCACTCTGCCAACTCACTTCCCATCCAGAAGTGTAATTTCTCCATCCATTCCTTAAATGAGACTTGCATTTCTGTCCACCCTTTCCATGCCCTCATCATCTATAATAACCTAAATCTGTCACAATCACCCAGGAAAACAGTTTTCCAGGGGAAATGGTAGTGCTGAAATAAAGACTAGAAAGAATACCCAGAAAGTGCAGCTTTAACCTCTTCCTATGGTTAGAAGGAGGTATGATGACTCCTAAAGCTTTCAACAGATAAGTGGAGGAGGAGCAGGCAGTACTACCTCTCTCCTCTCCTCCTGCCCTCTCCCCACATCCTTCCTTCCATCCCACACATCCTGAGCTCTCCTGCAGAGGTAAGGAGAACCAACTGCAGACATCTGTAGAACATGAAGGATAGGGATGTCTCTTCAGGTTGGAATAGAGCAGCTTCAGTTCCTCTTTTAACAGCAGGGGAACTGGAATCAAGCTGAGCATCCCAGGCCATTTAATCCTAAAAAGAGTAAATCATTGCAGTGGCAAAGAATTTCTGAAAGTATTAAATGAAAATAAACCCCATGTAAATGCATGCAATGGTAATATGCATATTATTAAAATAAAGTCCAGAAATGCAAAAGAAGAAAACTTAAACACTATTTACTTGATGTATGCCTCTACTACACTGTTCAGCTTGTTCAGTCCGACAGAGAGGAATATGGAATAAGGTTGGGTAAATATCTGTATTTTCATTTCCATATAAGAAATTTTCTGTGTACTTTTTACATTTGCTGCCATTTTCCCCTTCTTTCCAAGGGGAAAGAAGAAAAAAAGAAAAGAAGAAATGTCAGAAGAAAAAAAAAAGCCTCTGTTTTATGCACACTCAAACTAGTAAATGAACTTTTCCACTAATTTAAGATTAATTCTACAATCAAAAAGTATTGATTTTAAGAATATAATAGATAACTAATATGGTGAAACAGCACTTAAGATATAGAATATATAGAATACAGAATTCATCCTTTGTTTTCTTGACTACCACTAGTCAAACCTCAAAATTAAAGTACACCAATCTTTCGCAAGCTTAGAGTATGTTCCAGGGCTCTTTTAAACACCAAAACAATACTGCTCAATTCCTTCTGCAGCATTTCTGTTCTTTCAAAATCTTCTATTTGCAGTAGCAATTCAGTAAATAAAATTTCACTGCCTCAGAAACTTAGAATGATTTATATGGAAAAAAAGAAATGAAAATGTTATTAAATGAAGATTGCTATCAGTAATAAAACCTAACAGAGGTACTAGATACTTCTTTTCTAGGTTAACTAAGGTGTTTCTGGACTGCGTGACTGGAGAGCAAACAAAAGAAAACTACGAGTTTTATTATGCTAATTGAAGGGCTGAAGAAATGTGTGAATTTAAATTTTTCAGAAGACTTAGACTGTTTGACTTTATAAAAATACTGACCTTTAGATTTCAAACCCTAAATACAGAAGTAAATAATCCACAGTAACAGGAAAAATTTACGAGCAACTAAAACCATATAACTATTAGCCTATTTGTAAGCTTTTCTTATCTTACTAGACAACATACTTTTCATTCTTTACATAATTTGGGTTCTAAAATTGTTTTTGACTAAGAGTGTCTTGTTGACTACATCACAACACAATAAAACAGCTTTACTATGTATATATTAGAAAGAACTTGGGCTTTTTTTCTCTAAAAAAAGCTTTTAGCTCCCACTTAAAGTATTTTTCTAAAGCCTTAGCACACCACAAATGTTACGCGGACTACATTTAAAAAGTGCAATCTGACCGTAACAGATTGCAAAATGTTAATTTTATCTTAGTCACAGTTGCAGTGGGTTGTAATAAGAAAGCTTTTACTTCTGGTCTGCCTTATTCAGTCATTTTGATTTTTATATACCTAAGAAAACCCTATTATTCTCACTCTGTAATTCCAAAACCAGCATGAATTTAACCATGCTTTGAAGCTTTCTAGGGTTCTTCCTGTAAGCAAGATATCTAGGAATCTCTAATTAAAACTCTCAATGACTTGGGGTACTGTCATGCACAGAATTGGGATTGAACAGGACTATGAGGAAATAAATATTTAAGGAAAAGAAAACTGAGATAAATCAAGAAAAAAGTTGGTTAGATTTTCTGAAGGTATTTCTTAAGCTGTCAACTACAGCAGCATCACTTCCAATATTCCCTTTTTTTCTTGCAACTGAAATAAACAAATCTCAGCAGAACAGTCAGTAGGATGATATAAAGGTCAGTATTTGCACAACTTCTTTGAGCCATTACTTTGGAGCTCCACATATTGTTGATGCCGTAGGCAAAGCTGTTTCAAAGTGTAAAGTATAGGTCTACATCCACATGTTCAGAATAACGTATCCCTAAAAGGTTTAAGTATATTAAATCTGGATGACTGGATCAGAATAAACACATTTCAAAGTGCTCATGTATGCCCTTAAATGTTCCATTAAGGAGACAATGCAGAAGTGACTATAACTTCCATTATAGCAACATTTGCCACCTACTTAGACTCTAATTATCTGACTTAGCCAAAAAAAAGATTGTGATTAAAGATAACCACATTATTATCAGGACCAAAAAAATAATTGCTTTGACCACTACAATAATTGCTTTTTGAACTAATACTAATTAGATACTCCATATTTGCTTTCTTGTCTGAATTAGAACAACAGTACTGATAGTGAACAAACAGGGTTTCGGAAAGAACTTAATTACTGCCTATTAAAATAGTATCAGACCTCTCTCTAGTTTGGCAAACAAAGCAGTGACAGAAAGATGGAGTTAAACTCAGCTGAGGAAAAATGTGAAGGTTTTTAAATCAACCATTGCAGTAATTTACCAGGAGATGTGGATGACTGTTCATATGTGGAAATTAGAAACCGGTCTTGGTTGGTTTGGTTTCATCTGGGATTTTTTTAATTATTATTTTTGAGAGAGGTGTTGCAGTTCAAGCAGAAAATAAGGCAGAAAGCTGAAAGGATGACTTTATAGAGCAGGTCTGACTGGATGACCAGAGCAGCATCTTCTGACCTTACACTGAACCAACTATACTAATTCTATGCATATCTCAGAGACGACATATTGTTGAATTTTCAAAGTCAGCTACAGGGTTGCCATACCACATGCAAGAGTTGTAACTGTTTCTGTATAAATATTTCATATAATATTTTAATAACCCAGCAATGTTTGTGTGCTTGGTTTTGGGGCTCTTTTTAATACGAATATTTTTGGCAAGACAAGGAATACCTGGCAAAACGTTTGTCAGTGATGGCTAGATTAAAAGGGAAGGTGGAGACCATCCTCTTAGAAGTTCATGGATGTCCACACCTCAGTAATTGCTACACAGCTTTCTCTGCTGTTAAATCTACTATCTCCTGCTGTTAGATGGTTATCCCATACATTTCTAGCCCAAATTACTGCCAAAGTACCCTGGGAAATGTATATCAAAATACTGTGAAATTGCCACAGACTTGAAAGAAGCAAGGCTACCCTTAGAGAGCCCGAGAAGAAAGGCAAAATTGTAGATAGTGCTGTTTGGGTCAGGAACCAGGCAGTTCTGAAAATGCTAAATAAAACTTCCTCATGTCAAATTTTCTTCACTGACAGACAGTATTTCATATCATCCATGTTGTCCTGCAGGGCCTCATTTTTACACTGAGAGGATATGGTTGCATTAAGAATTGAAAATCAGCCATCACTTCCTAGGATTCAGGTTTACTTATATGAATAAAGATTGTGGCAATACAACCAGCAAAACCACGACATTTGAACGTGCAGGAGCTAGAAAATGCACATTTTGAGCTGTGGATTTTTATTGACAGAGGAAGAAATATGGCTAAGAAAAATAAAGCTGATCAACACAAACTGAGAACAGGACCAGGAAAATCAGGGCATTACATAGTCAGTAGTACTGAGAGAAGTTAATGATTGAAAAAAAAAGTACCAACATGTAAAAAACAATCACATAGTAAGAGCTGAACTTCAGCATGTCATTGGTGAAAGGTTTTCCTGCCATAGCTGCATCCACTGACTGTAACTATAATACCCACAGCTTAGACACCAGTGCTGGCAGAAGCTGTATCGTAAACAGAGCTGTTCTGTTAAGTACTTCTATCCTTTTTTCCATGCTATAATGTAAACAACTGTTGTACTATTTCCTTTGCACCATTTTGTAAAATTGGAAAGTCATGATGATACCATCTAAGTTTGTCAAGTATGAATACTAAATCATGCAAAATAGCTATCAGAATGAGGGTAAACCCAGGTCAAAGAATGAACCCAGGCAGAGTCAGACTGTCAAGCTTGGGAAACCAGAGTTGTAAAAGACACAACATGAAATATATTCTACGTGCATGAGAAGCTGGTACACTGCAAACCTGGAAGTGTTCCAGCATTTACAAGTAGCAGAGGAGTCAAGACTTTCTTATAGATGTAGATTTCATGCCTTCTCCATGAATATACATGAGTATTTCAGAGATCCACTCTACATATCATGCTATTATTGGAAATGATCATGTCAACATGGTAAAAAAAATATTCAACACAAAAAACAAAGATCTATCCTAATACTTTAAATTTGTAGCATGCAAATATGCATTTCAATGTTGATTTATTTGGATAGTTTCTTAAATTCTAATATATATATATATATGACAGTTTATAGAAGAAAACTGTAATTAAGGATGAAAATAATGAGTGAAGCAACTCCAGGGGTTTGCACCTCAGCTACAGAGGCTTTCTAGATCCTGAGAATGAAGAATTCTTTCTCTACTCTTACTCAATACATACATTTCTTATGTAATGCAAAATGAGTTATTAAAGCTTAAGTGTGATTTTTGACAACACTGTTAAAAATTGTCATACTTAACTGAGGGTGTGGGTTCTGATTTTGACACTACAGCCTCAAAATTGTGGCCAAGAAAATTACAAAGACAAATCATAATGGCATAAAATATATCAGGGTTTACTGAGCCATACTTTAATTCTTTGAAATAAGTGTAGAGTTATGATAGCAGAATGACCTGAAATTAAAAAAAAAAATCAGCAGGGAATGTATTTTATAGTAAATGCTGTTGCAAAGTACAATATACTTTCTGGGACTGAATACCTAAAAATTTTTTTTCTACAATTTAATAGTGTTCACATTTTTCTTACCATTTTTTGATGCCTTTTAAACTGACACTTGTACATTAGAAGCTGAGATGTTGCCCAAAGCCTCAAGTGATATAGGGATAGTAGGACTACAAAGTCACCCTATACGTTCCTTGGTCACCACAAGGTCTTACTCCACATGGGTGACCAAGGATCATGCTGGACTTGTCCAATCTCTTTATGTCTGCATCTTCTATTCTTCTGTTTTCTAACTGCATTACTGTGAAGTACGAAAGAGTCTATCCCTCTATGTACATTTGTACTAAACTTAGGATTCATGTGTAGGAAACAACAGGTATTAAGCATCTGGAACCATGAACTTTAGCCAATAAGCAATAATTCCTTCATTTGAAAAAGTCTTTAAATATTGAAAAGTTTTAAATTAACTTGGGACCACCACCACTGAGATGCCCAGGGTGAAGGAAGACCAACAGGACACTATAGGATCCATGGATGGTGCCTATCTTCTGCTTAACCTGTCTCTGTCTCATCCTCTCTCCCTCTCTCTCTCTCCCCCTGCCTTCTCCTTTCTATTTCATTCTATCTCTCTGCCTCACATCTTACAGTTAAATAAAATCTGTATTATTGACTTCAGCATATGATCATGTTTGCACCTTAATTTGGGTAGAGACATCTCTTAATAATTGGATCTTAACAGCTCTTATTTTCATATACCTAATTTTCATCCCTCCTTGATTTTTTATGTGGTGACAGAAGTAATGAACTAAAAAGGAAGAGGGCATATGCTCAAGTTATTCAGCATAATTACCCATGCCAATAAATTGTGAGCTTTGCTTCCAACATGGGACAATCTGTAAGGCCTGAGGCACTGCCCAGCCATGGTCAGGGTTTAGCATCAGCTACACATGCAGCAACTTTGGATAAAACTGTGTTCCTGGGGGAGTTGGGATTGTTGCTGAAAGGATGCAAGCTGTGCTGCACCAGTTAACCTCTAGGGCAAAAAATGGTCCAGGGCACTTCATAATTACTAATGGAGACGAATTTTAAGAGCTATAGGAGGGATTTTAATTGCTCTACCTGTCACCAAGACCAATTATGTATTGTGTGTTCAAAGTGTTACTTTGAGAAGTTCTCTGTAACAACATATAATAATTTCGCCTTTGGTTGCACTTTTTTTACTCTCATAGAATTACTTTTGTGCCACCATTAAAGGTTAACACTGCTGGAGATCTTATTTAATTTTTGTCCTAAGTAAATTTAAGGGACATCTCAAATCTTTTTAATTGCTTATTTTTGCAGGTGGAAAAAAGGTATGAGTAAGTTTTAAACTGGTATTAATTCAAAGAAATGGAAAGTTATCAGTGTGAGTTGTGAAAGTGAAATTCACGGATATTCTCCTTGATATATGTCTGAATTATATAGATCAATATTATTTAAAAGGTTAAATCAGATCATCTCATAAGGATCTGCATTTATTGCACCCCTTAATTTAAGGAAGAAAATGCAATCATAGTTATCAGATTACAGTTGCATGCCAGAAGCAAAGGTTGCTATGGGTTTGAGAGAAAGAAATCACTGAAAATTCTTTCAAAATATTAATAATTGGTATTTTAGATGCACTTTAGTTTGTGTGTCAAGTTTAAATTTCAGCTACCGCAAATTTCTGTAATTAAAATTTGCTAAATATAAGTAAAATGCAAGAAACTTGCTTTAAAATAGGCATATTACTTCAACACAATATTGCTAACTAGCTAAAGACACCCCAGTCATCCATTTAAAATAAACGGATATCCACGTCCTCTTTCTCTTCTACCTATCCAACCCCACATGTTCTTATTTCAACCTGGTTCTGAGGTCAGAAAAATTTTAACACTCAATATTTTGTGGCCTTCAGAAATTAAAATACTTACAATACACGAAGTTTATACCTAGTCACGTTAATTTTGGAACTCTTTTCCTGAAAAAGCAACTTAGAAAACAGAAGAGTCAGGAGAGGACTTAATGGCTGGGAAGAAAGGAGAACTTTGCAGGCTTAAGAATATGAAGAACATTGACAGAAATTTCATAACAGACAATGTCTCAAATGAAATTAAAATTTGCAGGCCATCACGTCGAATCCTATAATCAAAATAGTCTGATTTTCCTGAGGACTTACATGAACCTGGTGTTTTTCACTTCACTGCTATATTTACAAGTGCAACAGTCAGTTTTAAACTTCTTCTTCAGAGCTTCCAAGCTTTTAGAATGTCCAAAGCAATTATTTGTAAAATTTTGCATCCAGTCTCTTTTCTATGAATATTATCATTATGCTTTTCATTCTACTAGGTGATCATAAGTATCACTCTTGTTTCTGAGAAAAGGGGTTATGAAATCCTATAGGATATACTTCAGTGTTCTTTAGATATTGGTGAAGGCATTAAATGGTTGCAAAATAAACGTTGAATATTTGTACAGCTTCTGGGAATACCAAAGCAAAAGACACATCCTTTCCATAGGTAGCACACACATCCTTACTTTTTTAAAGGTACACATTAGCCACAGCAATTTAAATTAATTTAAATCACAATTAGGATAGCAATTTAAAAATAGACATAAATATAAATATTTCAAAAATTATTCGAGAGGGTGTGTAGGCTTGACCCAGTGTAGGACAGGCAGCATGTTAGCATGGGTCTGAATGTTTGAAGTTGAGTGCAAAATTGAACACTGTCAAGAATTGTCTGCTTTCTTATTATATCTACTCATTCTTAATGTGTTTTGTAATTATTAATGGTCTTACACTGCTTAATCTTAAGAAAAGTTCTGAGGATATAATCTGCCTTCAGAGATAATTAATAAAGAATCTTAAACTAAGATTCTCTCTGTCAGAAAAACCCCTACAGTCTGGATAAACCCAATTCAACATTCTAAAGAAGTTAAGCCTATGTCTTTTAAAAGCAATCCACATAGATAACATGCAGATAAAGAGCAGATACACTTCATATGATTACAGTCCTTATAATCCTTAAAGTCCTTATAATCACAACTAAGTGATCTACAACCAAAACTGCCTCCAGTAAAGGTCAGCCTCTACAGGAAAGTGATATAAATTTAGCTGCGTAAGAAATATGGTGGAGTCTTTCACAGACAGAAAGAGTATTTGAGTTTCTTTGGAGCTCTTAATTGTCCCCCCACCTCTAAGGGCATACATGATCTCCTCCTTATATTTCAGGACTACAGATTTTAAAAAAAAAAAACAACTTTTTTTTTTTCCCGTTCTTTCAACCATTTTTTTCCAAAATATTCTCGTCACATCATCACAAGATGGAAAAGCCAAGCAGAACACTTCACTCACAATCAGTATCAAAAACAATAGTCCTATAATTTGTAGAAATTTAGACCTATTTTCATTTTATATAAAATTCAATGGTGGAATCATTCTATAAATAAAGGAACAAAATAGAAAAATATATGTATCACCTAAAAAGTTTCGTTAAACTGCAGAAGATAAGGACTTGTAGTTTTCTTGAAACCAAAATTCCATCAGTCATTCAGTACATATAACGACATTTGCAAAAAGCTACACTAATTTTATCTTTTAGAAAGGGAATGAATGCCATTGCTGAACTCATTCTGTCAATTATAGGACTAAACAGGACTTGAGATTCAGTCTTTTATATAACACGATTGTATGGCTTAAAAAGTTTTTGGGCATTAAACAAGTCTCTTAGCAGAAACTAAGTTAAAGTAAACTTAATAAACATACTCTGCAAAACTATACATGTTCAGGAGCAAGTATTATTCTATTTCATGCAAGACAAGAAAAGTTTTGAATATTTACAGCTTTCCATTTTCCACTAAAAATTGCACCATCAAATTGATACAAAACAAAACTCAGTGTCTTCTCTTCAATCTTCACTTATGTAAACAGGATGCTGAGCTACTGTAAACTATAACCTCAGAGATTTTGATTATCTACTGTACCTTAAATATTTCCTCAATTTATTTGAAGACCATATATGCATAGATAAAAGGCAAGACCAAAAGGTCTAAGTATATACCCAGTAGGCCAGTTAGTTTCAGACAGTATTTTTCAGCCTTAATTTCTCTGGTCTCAGTCAACCCATATACAGGCATGGGTATATACTTTTCTATACTTAAACATCTATCAAAGATCAGATTACCCATATTTTTCTCAACTATATTAGATATTCTCCCTTATTGATTCTGGAGTGTTACCTGTGCAGTTAAATATCTTTCCTTGCAATATCAGAATTGCATTATGGTCCTAAATGTTCTGGTTTTCATGTACTCATAATAGCTTTAATGATTCAACATTGATATTATGAATTTAAGTTCACCTTATATTAAAATTTGATGCATTGACTTTTGGGGTTATTGTTTCATGTATATAATATGGCAAAAAAAATAGGTTATACTTATATATCATTAGAACCACTAGTTCTAATCTGCCCTCTCACTAGAAACCATTCAGCATAAAAGAATAAAAGTTTCTTTAATTCATAGAGCTTTGAACTTCTGGGAACAATTGCCTCAAAGTTACATCATTAATAGACACTATACAGCTGTTGCTGCAACTGAATTTTTGACCACTAAGGACCCCAATGCTTTTTTAAAATAGCGAAAAATTCACCTTAATATCAAAGGCTCCTGGCTGACCCACTTTGTTGTAAAGCTCCAGCTGGTTCTTGACAGGCGTTACCCACAATATCACCTGATTTAGTTGTTGATCAAGTTCAACAAAATCCTTTAGCAGAATCTCTATTTCTTTTTGTTTTTCTGGAAGCTCTTTGGACACCTGAAGAAATATGAGAAGACATTGTTTTAGTGAAAAAAACCCCAAACAAACTATAAAACAATTTAATGCTACACATACATACATGTATATAAAATGTTAAAATACAAGTTTTATATACTTGAAGAAGGGAAAGAGAATAGACCCAACAATCACATTATTAGGGCAGGTATCTTGCAATTCAGTTGAAACACAGTCTGTCCTAAAAAAACCCAGCAAAACACCAAAACACACATACAGAAACCTAAAATAAAATTTAAATTAAAAAAAAACAACTTTACCAGGATTTTTAGTAAAAAAAAAAGTTATCTCGATATACTAAATTGTTTTAAAGCTTAATTTTTAACCAGGAAAAAAATTGAAAACATGAAATTGATCACTCCAATTATAGCTAACCTTTCTTGACACCTTGAATGTAGATATTTATAAGCATGTGTTTTCTTATAAGGTCTTTAGAGTTGCCAATTGGATCCATATATGCATAAGCAGATGCACACAGTGAAGAAAAATAATGAAGAAATGTATCATCAATTCAGATCAGGCAACTTGGTTCTCTGATTTGCATTCAAAGCAGTCAGACTTTTAACTAAGCACATTCTTCTATGCCAACAATATTAGAAATTAGGAATCAGTGAATGACACAGTTCAAACCCAGCTCTGAAGCACTTGGAGTAACTTAGAGACAGGCTGGCAATAAATAAGCCAACACAAAGCTCTGTCCTTCCCAGAATGTTTTCTATATCTAGAGAGCTGAGGTGTCACAATGCTACACAATAGGCAACATTGCAAACATACACTAGGGGAGAAACCATCTGTACTTTACAAAAAAAAACCAAAAAACCCCCAAAAAACAAAGACAAAACCAAAACCAAAACAACAACAACAAAAACAAACAAACAAAAGACCCCCCCAAAAAACCCAACCCCTTGCCCAAAAAAAAACAAAACCAAAAACAAAACCAAAAACAAAAACAAACCCTGCAGCAAATACGGGGCTTGGGCAGATACAGAACAAAAGCAGTTCATCAGTAAAATCAACCAGGAAATATTGTTAGTTTCCCATATCGTGAAAAGTAAGGTTTCCCAGTGATCATTTTTTAAGCGGTTTTTTTTTTACCAAAGTGACCCTCTTAAAAATGGCATAACATGAGATTTCTCAGACACTCAATATAAAACACATTCCCTGTACAGTTAAACAGCATTAATGGTGGCATTACTATCATATTGCCTGGCTACAGAGGTATTAGTGCCCTGTACTTCCAACCCCTAATGGCGAAATTTTTCTGAAGACAATAAATCCAAACTCAGAGTCATGTAAACAATGAGTGATACTAAAACTGAAACACCACCTGCTGGGAGAATGCAAGGAACACAACTGTCTCATGACATGTATGTTTCTTTAAAAATTTGGTGTGAGAATATTGATCCGTAGGTTCCAAAATAACCCCTCTACATAATCCCTGCATGTGATTTTTTTAGACTGCATGTAAGGGGTATTTGTAATTCAAGAAATTGATTTGCCATATATAACATTGCCTCTCTTGTTCATTATAGCCACCTCATAACATTCTATTTAATAAAGACTAATCCATGAAGCAAATTACTTTTACTGTCGTCCTCACATTTAAATATAATTAAATATCTGCTTTTCCAGAATGGCCCCAGAAAAGAAAGAAAACAATTAAAAATGTATTCATTTCCCTTATGTGTTAACTCAAAATTTATGCAGACCTTGGCCTAATTTCATACAAGATTGGTTTCATCTTTCTTACAACTTTTGAATGTTAATCTCTAATGTTTACTAGCTTTAATATTAATGTAAATAACTTCCACAGAAATACAACTGAAAGCAAGTAGGTAGTCATAGGCAGATAAAAATCCAAGCTGACTTTTGAGGACCTGAAATTTAAATTAATCTGTTTCCAATCAACATTAATTAAGCATTTTGTGTGTAACACAGGAGAGAGGAAGAAAAATTTGTAGAGGTTTTGGGGAGAGGAAGAGAAAGGGGGAAGTAACCAATAATATACTAAGGCATATTCCATCCAGCACAACAGAAGATGAATGATTAAGTTTTGGTGACAGGCTGTACTTCAACCTCTGTTTTCAAAACATATTTTTATCCCACCTATGATGAGAGGTAAACTCTAATTTAAGTAAATGCAGCCTCTTCTTAAAAATTGTCCCCTGCTCTAAAATTATAGCACAAATATAGGATTATAATATTTTTAATAAAAAAATAAAGAAATCTATGTAAATATGAATCAGTTAATTATATATGGTAATATAATCTAATTTTACCACAGAGATAAAAAGAATGAGAGTAAATAAATAACTTTCGCCAACTCAGGTTAGGGCTACAGATAAGCATTTAACAAGGCAATTCCTTGTAAAATCCAAGTAACGTGTCACATGCCATTGTGTGGGAATCAGAGCCCTAGATTCTGGTTATCAGGGATTTCATTTGCTAGCTCATTGTGGTTTGTTTGGGTTTTATTGTAAGCTTTGGCATAAAGCTGTCAAGCTGGCTAATCAAATTAGAGCCTGATGAGTTTAAGGTAATTACAAGTCTGCCTATCAAGCCAAGGTACTGTTGCAGACTGTCTCTTGGGGGACAGCTTGTTTCCTGAGCTAATTCTGCAGCTCACCAGAAGCATAAATTGGAAAACCTCCATGGAGTAATGGGCATGGACATGATGACTGGCTGTTAAGATTTATGTGCTTCCTGTGGCAGAGCAGTACACGTGGAGATAGGGCCCTCCAGAATCTTCCCTACTGTTTTACTCACAGTCCTTCCAGTTTATTCTTCACAGCTCCAGGATCTGCACCCCTGAGGTGGGATTTCAATGCTGGTGGGAGTCACAGCAGTCCCACAGCTGTTGTTTCTGGGCACTCTGAATGAATTCTACAAGTTCTTGGACGCCTCCAGGGATGAATGATCAGTAGCTAGTGTCCCACTTCAATAATCTCTTTTACATTTTTGCTTTGGGCCCCATCCTCCTTTTATTCACTTGTTGTCTTGGGATAACTATCCAGTGTTTGCTTACTTTAATTCCCTTTGGTATCTTATGTCTTTCCCTCCTGTTTAAGAAAGTTTTACCAGAGGATGGCTGAAGTTCTTTTTTAAGAGTGACAACCAACAGGAACAGTGGCCATAAGGCAACACCTGCAGCAGAGTGAAAACAGGGCAAACACGAAATGCCTTCCCCAGGGTCTGCCTAGGACTGACACAGGCCTGATGAAGCAGCGTTACAGGCTGGCAAGTAAGGCAGGGTGCAAACAAAAAAAGGAGTTGAATAAAAGATAACTTCAGTTGGAACATCTTTCTAAAAATCTGGGTTTTCCCTTTCAGTACAAATTAAGCATTTTCAACTTCGTCTTATTTCACAACAGATCAACACTGACTATACACCTTGGTTGGTGTATAGTCACAAAATGAATTTGCAAGTGGAAACACCAAAAGTATGGATTATACTTTCAGAGACAGCCAATCTGAGTTCAACATCAAAGGACTATATAATTTCAATGTTACATGCCAAAACATTCAACTCAAAGCCTGTGATACATCTAAATTTTGTACTTTAGTTCAAGTGCTAATTAAGTACGATTAATTGGAAGCTTAGTGACAGAGTAATAGAAAAGATTTAAGCTCTAAATAGTAAAACTGCAGAAGAGATTAATTTTACCAACTGAAATTGGTCTTCACAATATTAAATTTTATTTTAACCTGAAAATATCTGACTATTTTCCACGTATTAAATTTTACTTATTCTAAATTTTGCTCTTTTCATTAAAACACACACAAAAAATCCACAAAAAACTGCCAGCACAAAAAAGGTAACATCTTTCAAAACATGAGAATATCTGAAATATGAATAATTGCATACTTTCAAAACCTAGGTCTTCATCTAAGTATTTTAATTTCTTATTATGAATTCTAAAATTACTTGCATTGTTTGCTTCTGTTCCATCTGAACGTGATGTCTTGCATGATTTTTCCCCACAAATAGCCTAAACAACACAGTACTGTGCTGATCCTATCCCTACCCCAATCTGATTACTTTGATGCAGAAGCCTTACCTATGCTCATCTTGGCAGTTTAGATCCCCTTGATTGTTTCCCTTGCTCCAATTTTCCACTGCTATTTCTCATTTGAGGCTTAGATAGTTATTTTTTCAGTCTGCACACAGTTGCGTGCATGCACTATGGGAAGAATTAGAGCTCTGCAGATGGAAAGGAATATCAGTTCTTATGATAAAAGGTATAAAGGGAGGAAGGATTTTTATAAAATATACCACCTGATGTAAAATCATATTCTGTTTGCCCATTCTATTTAATTCTTATGAATATCCAGAAAGCAGATTAAATTAAAGCAGTACCAATTAAAATAATGGTTGTGGAGTTACAGCTCAATCTTTTAACTCAAGAACAATGCTCAAAATGAAAACCTTGAGACTAATTAGGTAGAGACAGTAAGAAAGATCAAATCTTGGGGAATAGTTTTGCACAAGTCAGAAATGTTATTGCAAATTAATTAACTTGATGAGTTGTATTACTAGTAAGGCATCACTACTTGTACATATATTTCAAGTGACTGATGCCTGATTTCAAACATCACTTCTCTCTCACGAGTCAACCTCTTTCCCTGTTTACCTGAAATGACCAAAGAGAAAATAATGCAGTTAATATCCAGCTGTTTGAGAATATAGATGAGGACGTGCATCTCTCCAACATGCAATTCTTAAAAAAAGAATATGAAAAAATTTCTCAGTGGTAAGCGGAGAGCAAAGAAATCCCAAATTCCAGTATTTTAACAGCAGTGAAAATATGTCAGTTTCTTTCCTGCAATACTAAAGTACACCTTCCTCTTGCTATCTGACTCACCAAATTCTTATGGGACAGCACTTATAAATGGATCTTATTTTGAGGAATCTTAAATTTGGCATTCCCAATATGCATAACAAAATAAGCTGCAATAAACATGATCAAAAGTATGTTGTGGGATATCTGTGCAAACTTCCAAAAATGTTATTTTTGTATGCCCTCCCTGGGAGGGTCACTTGGATATACAAAGCACTTCATGAAAATTGGTTTCAAATATAGGATAACTAATAGTGTCAGGTTAAAAAAAAATCAGAATTGCCTGCATAGATAAAAAAGAAGTATTCTGTATGAAGAATTGAGGAAGCTCTCTGAAAGAATTTTTTCGCTTACTAAATGTAAATCAAGGAGCAGCTTCTTCTTTACCATTCCATTTCTGAAAAAATGCAAATATTAGGAAAAGAAGAGACAGTGACTGACTACACTGGAATCAGCCAAGAGCATAACTGGACTGAAAGCAAGTTTGATGTCATCCAAGGGAGGACCTGGATAATAAAGAAATAACTGAAGTCATAACAACTATTAAATGAACACTTCAATCCAGACTTATTGATAAATCATAACTGACACTTCCATAGCACTTGTAAGATGATTACATGAAACAGAAATTCTTACAGCCACTGTTCGGAAAGTCTGATCTGCTCAAATTCACCATCCCTAGAGCATGTACTAAAAATGATTTAAAATGGAAGAGGGAAAAGTTAATTTATATGCATCATTTCTTCATGAAAAACAATCAGTGTACGAAAGAGTTTCATGTAAGTTCAGTTTAGGATGCCATTTAGTTAATTAACTGAGCCATTTGCATTAGCAAACTCAATATTGACTTTAAAACAAAATCTATATAATTCTTTTAAACTCATGAATATTTATAAGCCATAGTGTCTCTGACAAAGTTGCAGTAAAGACTGTATTATTAGAGGAAGATTAAAGCAGGCTACTAAAAATATGTATAGAAGGTTTTATTTGCTAAATATAGAAGAATGTTATTTGCTTTGTATCTAGCATTTCATTTTTCCTTGCAAGGCTCCCAGGACCTGACCTTGGCAGGTGTTTATTTGGTCTTGTTTTTTTCAAAAACTTCTCAATGGAATATTTTTAATATTTTCAACTTTCATTTTTATTTTTATTATTTTTTTCCCATCAGTGTAGAAAACTAAAGCAGTCCAAAAAAACACAACATCCCAAACAATTTTCTGCTTCACCTGGCTGTCTAGATTTTTAAAAAGCAAAAAAACATATTCCCCCAGCGCAAAGATTTGCTTTCTTTTTCTTTCATGGCAATATGATCACATAGATCACATTCTTCTGAATATCTATGTTTTCATATGTAATACTTGTAACTAATTATCATTCATTCTGCTCTCCACTCTCAGCAATTCTCCTTTGTCAAGGACATTTTTGAGCACAAGTCCCTCCACCTTAAATGTCTGCTAAATAATCTAGTCCAGGATTTTTTTTTTCTTTATCTTTTTTTCCTACCCAGTTCCTGAAATGCAAAAGCAGCCACAAAGGCTTTAGAATCTAATTCCTTCAGTAATTTTTAATGAAGGATATTCCAACAGGAAAATTATTTTAAAATAAACATAAAATTCCCTAAATGTCCTTTTTCTGGTTTACTGCAGAAAATACCATATATATCCCTCAGGCTACACACAGTTTTGTGAGGTACTGCAATGGTTAAGGGCTTAAACTTAGAACTTTGCCCATTATGGAAAATTTGTATAAAGAAACTGTGACCACTCCCCACACAAATGTGAAAACTGGGCTGTGAGCTCAGCCACCTGATGGGAGCTTGAGGTAAGATAAAAGTGATTCTATTGTCCAATTATCTCAGGTCTAGAGAGAAGTAAACAAGGCTGTGGGAAGAATATATCCACAAAGAAAGCCAAACTCAACAGCTGTGTTGAGAATCAGCTCTGGGTGGGTTCAGGGTGGGAGGATGAGTTTTTGGGTGTGTGACAAGACTCCCTCTTCCCTCACACAAACTGGCTCAGTTGTAAAATGCTCCACCCCAAGAAGGCCATAGACACAGGACGTTCACATGAGAGGCAGCTGAGGAGGTGTCATAAACCATCAAAGACCCCCGAAATGTCCCTAAAATTCATTCCTGAGGCCTTGCACGAGAGGACAGGACATGAGGCAAAGTGATGCAACAGTTCCGGAGTCCAAAACTCCAACAGTTCGGAGTTGCAAGAGACTGTGTCAATCTTCTCCCCTGGGGGAGGCAGCTGAGCATTCCCACTTGGCCTGAATATATATTAATCCATTGAACTCTATGTTTTGTGGGACCCTCACCACTGAGAAGACCAGAAGAAACAGATCAACAGGTCACCATCGAGATTCACGAGGAAGCTGTAACTGCAGTGAGGTCTCCCCTCAGTCCCCTCAAGGCTGAACAGACCAAGTGCTCTCAGCCCCTCCTCACACAGCTTCACCTCCAGACCCTTCATTTTTGTTGCTCTCCTTTGGACACTCTCTAGCAGTTTAATGTCTTTTTTATACTGTAGTACCCAAAACTCCCCCCAGCACTGGAGGTGAGGCTGCCCCAGGGCAGAGCAGAGGGGACAATCCCCTCCCTTGCCCGGCTGGCCATGCTGGGCCTGATGCCCCCAGGACACGCTTGGCCCTCCTGGCTGCCAGGGCACTGCTGGCTCGGAGTCAACTTTCCATCCACCAGAACCCCCAGGGCCCTTTCCCTGGCTCTGCTTTCCAGCCTCTCATTCCCCAGTCTGTATATCCAAGGCTGAGGAAAAGTTTAACTTTATTTCAGGCTATTGCATTTGTGGGAATTTTAATTACATAGGCATGTTGCTGTACAGACAGGTCTATATAATTAAAGTATAATCTTTATCTTGTAAACAGAAAAGAGTATAACATCGATTTTAGGCCCCTGTGGCCTTCCTTAATAGAGATGGATGAAAAACCTGACAGACAACGGCAGTGTCTGTCTTAGAACTGAAGTTATAGAAATCCCAAACCATTGCCATTGATTGGTGTGCAGTAGTATCTGAGCATTATTCACTACAAGTGAAATCTCTCTCAGATGCACAGAACATTACTGTAAAAAATTATGTAAGGATTTGCCTGAAGTTACTTATATGATATCTAGTAATTCAGCTGCATCAATATTACCTCAATGTAGCTGTCAGCACATATGTATTCAAAATTAGTACTTCTTACATTCAAAGTACTTGGGATAACTTATAAATATATATGATTAATATATTCTGGATTTGTGTGGCAAACAAGAATAAAAAGGAATTTTAAGATGGTCGGTAAGATAATATGATATATATTGGATATATACACATATACATGTATTTAATCTTACTTTTATGGCCTCATTGGCTAATACAGCTACATGACTTGACTTTATTTCATAAATATTTTTCTTTGCTTAGCTTTTAAAATTTTAATTAATACTAGCTGCTAGCAATACACAAATTAAAAAAATATAATTAAGCTTATATATAGTTGTTTCTTAGAGCTGGTGACATTCCCATGTTTGTCCAATGAACATTTATATCAAATCTGTTTTTGCTATACGTGAGGTCATTTTTCAGTATGGCTGATGATAACTTGAATGTGGACTACACTTAATTAGCCACCTATGACAAACTGTCACAGGTAATTTAGCATAACAAAAGACTTTATTATATTTAATAGAATCATTCATTAAATAAAAGTAAATTCAGGAAAATGTCAACTTTCTGATCCCCAAAATACTACTTTTATTTCAAATTTAAAGAACAGAAATCAAACTGCAGCATTCATTTTCCAAGATATTTTCTCCTCCACACCACAAATAATAACAGTAGCAATTGCAGTAGTTCCAACTGTGAGCTCGAATTAAGTTGCACTGACATGCTGGAAATTTTATGTAATTGCAGGTAATCTATGAATAATTTCTACTCAAGGCAAGCTATAATACATGAACTATAACCTTGTTATGACTTTGTGTTTCTGCACTTTCGGGGCAATCTGTTTTTCTCTACACTTGATCAACCAAGCTAAGACAACATACGCCTGTTCTGGTGGTACAGAAAATGTTCACAAATTATAGCCATGTCACTCCACTCTAATTTTTATCTTGTCCACATAGCACAACAAATTGATTTGCTGTGGCAATAAACAGTGAAATAGTCTCTTCAGTGTCTAGTAATTAGAACTAATACTAGTAGACAAATTAAAAGGCAGCAAAACAAAATGTCTCCATCAGGCACTTACAATAACCTTCATAGTACATACAGTAGATGTTGTGAAGACTAAGGTGGATAAATGAGGAGAATGCTGATTTTGGCATCCAGCTTACTTTCAGATAATTTAGCTCATCGCTCTTGGCTGACACCAGACCAAGAATAATATTAAAGAGTAATAAACTCCTTCCAGCAAACCTCTGATTCCATGGTTCACTGGTCTCAGACCTAATCTATCAATCCATTTACTGCACAGTAAAAGGTAAGAAACCCATTACAGATCTGTTACATGCCATGGCAGGTGGTATATGACAAGAACTGAATTCATCACAAACTCGGGTGCTGAGTACCCTTTTGTATGCTTTGAAGCACTAGGTGATTACCTTACTTGGCTATCATAGCAGAAGATACTTTAAGCTTTGAAAATAAATGAAAGATTCTTGATGTGAAAGGATAAAAATGGTCATAAGCCACTTCATTTTTCATAATATTAAGACTTCACAAAGATACTGCTATTTCATTTTTACAAAAAATACTGGCTTTGGAGGGTGTACAATAAGTGAAACCAGGCTAGAATTTATGAAAGTCACGCCTTTCAAATGTGGGCTTTAATCTTCATTCTCTGCTTAAACTATACTGTATTAGGTAACAGCCAATTAGAATCACTATTTAATAAAGTTGTATAAAGAAATGTGGTGTCAAAATTATTACTATCCAAAGGAAGAAAAGCTCTTTGCATATCTACTCTCAAGGTCATCAGCACGTGATGTAGACATCCCAAAGCAAAGACAATTCTGAAGTAAAAGCTAAAAAGATACTTTTATATGACTGCAATTCCCTTCATACTAAATTTCTTTTCTATTGCTGTAGGGCAACAGTTTCTGTGACTGTAAAGAAGGTTTGAACATGACTTATTTCAAACATGTCACCTTGAAGGTTAAGACTCACAGGTGTTGTCCCCTATTCCCCTGCTTGCCAGATCAAGGCAAAACAAAAATTTGTGATAACTGTAGGAGATATTGGGCTACATTCTTAGCTGGTGTAAATCTTCCCACCTTCTCTGAAGTAAGCAGAATTACTCTAGTGCACACCAGATAAGGACCTATCTAACATTATTTATGTAACTGTCATGTATGTTTCATATCTTGACAATAGTATCATCCAGCAAAATCAGATAATCATAAACTGTAGAATGTTACATGTTCATTTCTAGCAGGGACGCCACACAACAAAGCACACAGTTTGAAACAAAGGATTAAAGGATACACTCTTAAGAGGGGGTGGGGAGACAGAAAAGCCCCAGAGAAATTTCTGTGTGATAATGTTTGTCTACTGTGCTTTGAGGAACACAAAAAATATATCCTGATCAAAACCACTGACTTCAGAATCATCCTCAGGTGACCTAAGAAGTTTGCCTGATATAAAAGTGCCCATCCTGTGAGCTTTGGATCAGAGTAAATATCTGTAGGGTTTTTCCAGTGCTTGCTACAGCTGAACCAAGAGAACATTAAGTTCCTCTGTCAGGCTAGCAGAGTTTCTTTCCATGATTTAGAGTTTTAATTCAGATCCTAGATTTTCAGGGCAGAAAGTGAAACAAATAATTGAGGTTTCCTACACAAATCATGAGTAACGGCAAAAAATATGCAAAGAAAAAATAATTATTTTTCCCTTCAGTATCATTGGAAAAATCTTACTGAACCTCAAAATGAGCTTCTAACTTTTTGCTTTGTTTTGTTTTCTACATCTGTCAAGATCACAGAGAAAACAGATAACCTCAAAAAGAGAGCACCTTCAGAGAAGATGTATGGATTTGAGTATTGTAATTTTCAAATTCAATTTCAATTCATTAAAAAACCCAAAACCATAAAAACTCACAAAAAAACTCCAAACCACTGCATTTTTCAGATTCTATACATTCTGAGGCCAAGAGACAATGAAAACTCAGTTCTATATAACTTCATGACTAGATAACATAAATAAAAATGATGCAGTTAAGTAATGATTTCAAATGGAAGATTACTTCTCTTGGTTTAGACTCTTTTAGTAGTAAATGAAAATTTTCAAGTAAGAAATTCCAAGAATAATTATTTTGCCAGACACATTAGATCTAGGAAACATAAATTATAAAAATTCAGTGAATTGTAATGATTCACTAAACAGTAGTTTTTGTCTCCCATATTTCACGCAAACCTAAGTACTTTCAACAACATTCATGACTGCTCTGACTGTGACAACAGACCTAAAACATTTTTGCATCAGCCAGAAGAAAATGAAAATTTCAAGTTTTTAGGTATATGACTAATCAGTAAAACGCTATATTCAGTGACAAATTGCAGATTTTCTTAAAATATATTTATGTAACCTGACTAGAAGGAAAGTTTTTTCCTGAAAACTAATGCTGTCTTTTTAAAAACACAGCTTAGGTATTAACGCTGTCCCTAAATTTAGCTATGTACATGGTTCCTTCAGCCAGTAGATAACATTATTTTGATCTTGAGTGTTTTGAATTCTTCTATATACATTGATTTCAGAAGCCCATTTGTACAGAAAAAGATATTTCTGTCCAACCATTGAAATAATGTGTTATGTGTCCAACCTGGAGTTTGTGAATGTGAGCAGTATTTATTATCCACTTTTGCCCGAATCATTAGCTAATATTCTGAACTTTGCCAGACTGCTCCTGTTAGGAAGAAACTAGTAAGAGTAACACACCAAGTTCCTTTTTATTTCTCAGGTCTGTGCTTGAAATTCAACTGTGTTTATGGAAATGGTAACAAAAGCTCCAGGATGCATTATTCTTGACCAGAAACTCTACCTTTGCCTTTTTGGTAAGGTACTCAGAAGATTATTTTCTCATTCATTCTCTGCCCTCCCCCTGACTGCCCCCAACCCCTGGAGCTAAACCAAATGAATCATTCCTTTTTGTCCCACCATCCTGGTAACTTTAACAAACAGATACCACAGGTTAATGTCCCTGACTTTGCAATCAGTCTCAACAGAAATCCTTCAACTGATTCTACCTTGATTGTTTCCAGGCAGGCTAATCTGTACCTTGGGTGGTAGTCCTCTGGAAAATACTTTCTATCATTTCTACCATGAAAACACTCAAATTATCTACCTCTCTTTACCAGATTTGGTACTCATTTTCATCAGTTTTCAACACAAAAAATATGCTATTTCAGCAATAAAACAGAACAAAATCCTCCCTTCTTTCCATCAGTATGGAGATCCCAGAAATCAAACTATGTGGTACTTTGCTACACAAAAACCAGAAGTGAATGCTCAAGGTTGGAAGAGGTGTGGTGGAAGGTGAAACAGTGGTTTCAGTGTCCACCTTGGGATTGGGAACAGGAGAGATTTGGGAAGCCTTTCCATAAAGAAAATGAAACATTTACCTCTTACACACCTGAGTCTCAAAGCCCGGAGTATTTGCTGTTCCAGCAAAAGCACCAGGCTACAAAAATGATCCTGTGCATTCCATCCTTAAGTAGAAGAACTGTAATTTAGGAAGTATATTTGAATGCAACATGATCACTCTAGTCACTAATGGTCTTGGTTTGTTATCACTGTTTCTCACAGCAGTGTATTGTACCCATTTTTCTTCCTCAGGTTCATTATGCACACAACTGTCTCTTCATACAGAGAAAAATTATACATACCAGAAAATATATAATGCAAATATTCATGCAGATTAAAATTTTATATCACAGTTATATCAGTAATACGCCTAACCTTTAACAAATGATGGTTAGTCTCCTTCAGTGTACTTTCCAGCTTATGTTTTTTGTCTGGGTTCAGTGATGCACTTCCAAGTGCTATTCCTCCAGTTTCATTTAATCGTTTCAGTATTCCCTTGTGGGGCGGCAGCTCTCCAGCCCTTAACTGGAACAGACAAATACAGCAGTTAAGATGAACTGTGGTAGGATTTTCAGCTCTCTTATCTTGACCCTTATTGATTTGTGTATCAGCCAAAGGAATAAACTCAATTCAAGACAAAATAACTGTTGCTTTCTGAATGTAGAAGGCTAAAAAAACCCCAAAAGAGACTGTATTGGTCAATCAAATCTAAAGGGAGTTCTACATGACAAAATACAGGGTTTCTCAGGATATTAATCACTATTACTTTATAAATTGATGTCCAGACCTGGGCAGTCAATACTTCATGTATATCAATTTTAATAATCTTGTAATGTGGCATGGAGCAAGCATTGTTAAGAAGTGTTTTAATATATTCCAGGCTGTGAACAGTCATCCAGATGGTACGTGGTAAAAAGCCCTCCACTCCAGTTTAAGCTCTTAATTAAGAATATTCATATATGTTCACTGAAAACAAACAAACCCCTCAAAACAAACAAACAAACCACAAAACAAAAAAAACAACCAACCAACCAAAAAAAACCCACCTAAAAAAATACATCCAAAACAAACAAACAAACAAACAAAACACCAAAAGGAAAGCCAAATGAAATGTAAGGCAGCATCAAAATGTGCCATTTCTCAACCACATATGTTGTTACTGAAATTTTATATTGTCAAAGTAATTTAATAAGTAAGGTTAATGTTGCTTCAAGGGTTTCATTGTTCTGGGGTTTTTCCTTGTTTGTTCTTGATTATTAGCAAAAGAAGGTAAGTATGAAATGAGCCATGCTGCAAGGTAATGCATTATTATTTGCTCCATTAGGATGTATTCCCCTTTGAACAGCTCCAAAAGAAGATGGACTGTAAAAACAAGATACAAATAAGAGATGTTAGCACCCTTAATTTTGGTTTATATATCCCTCGGAAATACTATATAGGAAATATTTGTTGTGTATGTGAAGAGTGGAGCCTTCCTGGTTCTAAACAATCTATTTAGTCTTTAAACCCTTAATCATTTCTGCAAACTGAAAGATGCATCTAACATCCCTTAAAAGTATTTCTTTGCCTTGGATTGTATATCCTCAACAACAGAGCTTCACATATTCCCTGACCAACTCAATGGCATCTGCTGTTAAACAGCAGGACAAACACCACATGGTTGAGTCTCCATTTCCTGAAATGGTATTCATCCTATTTGTATTTAAAAAGAAACTTGAGGATAGATTTTTACTAAATAATTCTTTAGGGTTTTTTTTTTTTTTTTTTTTTTTTTTTTTTTTTTTTTTTTTTAATTTTGTTGTGAGAAGGATAGAACAAACTGACAAGTTTTCTTCAGATTCATTAATGCTCTATTCATCACTAGCTGAATTTGTTCAACTTGGATTTACAAAAAGGATAACTAGGTCCTTATCCTCAAGAGAGGAAAGGAAAACCTTTAGGCATATATTCTATAAGTAATATGTGTTTTCCAATTACAGTTTAATTTATTATTGTACAAATCATTAAAAATCGTTATTCTACTGAATAGATTAAAAAAAAAACTAAACAGAGAAACTTCTGTTGAATATATTTATGAGTAGTATCAAACTCTAACATATTCCTGAAGATATTCCATCCCTTAAAAACAAATATTTAATATTCTGATGGGTTTTTTTTAAGTATTCTTAAAAATAAATTACCTAGATGTCTAGAAAATGTTGCAGCACTATTTTAATGAGTTGACATTTATAATTATGCATGCAGCTCTGGATCCTCTTGTGAAATACTGAATACCATTTAATAAGTGAGAAGCTATAAAATGTTAACAAGACACCTATAGAGAAATGCTATACATATAAACCAGTCATGTTCTGAATTAAGAAATGAGGATGAAAAAGGTAATGATTAATCTCCTAGTTTCAGGATATTTTTGCTTCAGTAGATTTTCCATTACTCTTTTTTTTTTTTTAGTATGATCAATATATATTTTTACCTGGGTTTTGAATTTCCCAGCTTTGATTTCTCTAAAAAAGGGATACGAATGCTTTGTTTGATGTCAGAAACCACTTTGGAAAATAGTTTTTTATTTTCTTTGATGTAGAATTAATGAAGTAAGAAAATATGAAGAATAGAGCTTACAATACCTTTACTTTGCTCAGGCAGTCTCTCAACTGGTCTTCATTCCCTTTTTCAAGGGGAGTACAAATAATGCTGTCTGCTTCCTCTAACCATAAAATCAACTTGTTCAAATCCTCTTGAAATTCTGATAAAATATTCTTTTCTTCCTCTATCCTGTAATAAAAATGTGAAATTATTGTTCCTATAAATTTATTTTATATTGAAGTGCTTATCCATACTGAAGTGTGACAGATAACTAATTCTTAGAATTTATACTAATTATTTTTAGAAGTGAGCCATAGATTTCTTCACATCAAAAAATATCAGGCAAACACCAACATCCTTTTAAGGTGGCATTAAATATATTTTAAAAGAAAAGATCAAGGCTTAATTTACAACACCACTAAATCCAGCTTCTAAATTACATATGGCAGGTAGCAGTCAAGCACACCAGAAATAAAGCAGCTAATTATTCAGACTAAAATTCTGTTTAAAGTAACAGCAGGGAAGCCCAGTGTTGACAACTAAGAATTCTAGCATCAAGTGTTACCAAACTGAACCTGTAAAAACTGACACAGACTCATTTGGACGTATTAAACAACAAGATATTTCAGTAACTGTGCCATATAAGATTCACAAAAAGTAGGTAAGGTTCACAGTCGATAGTAGGAATAAGATGGGATCCACAACACTGAACTTCAGATGTCTACTCTTCATTTGTCTCCATCTACAACTCATCTGCTCATTTTCACGATGACTGTATAAAATATACTGAGGTGTGAACTTCTGTGCAAAAGCTTCTGAAGTTATCAAGAGATGCAGGCAAAAAATTTCAAGCGCAGCAGGGAAGAGCATTGGTAGAATGTGAATACTTGAGATTAGCATTTGGAATGGGCCTCTCTAAGGAGAAAATTTATGTTTTGTATAAAATACCCGTAATTTATCCACCAAACTTATTCACACACTGAGAATTACCTGTATGGAAAGATTAAAAATTAAATACTTATCAAAATTAAACAATGAAACGCAGATCTTGCAAGCTGGGATAATATTTTTATCATGCCAATTTCCTCCCATAGACAGTTGGCTTATGTAATATCGGGACATTCACACTCACACAAAGGCCTGGAGATATTCATCCCTTCTGACGGGCCATAACTGGTGCAACTACATTGGTATAGCAGGCAGCTGTCCTGTTTCAGAAAGTGTCATAAACAAACAAAAATACACAAACTGCCCTCAGACTCATTTCTGGAGCCTTCCACCAGAGAACTGTGCATGACCCACAGTGTTGCAGCAGAGAGTGTTTAACTGCCCCCTCCCCAGGAGAGGTACCTCGACATTCCCACTTGAACGTGAACATATTGAACTCCATTTTATGCAGGCTTCCCTCACCCCCAATGGATCAAGACTGAGATTATCACTTTGACCAATGGGCATCGAAATCACAACAATCAAATCTTGTCACAGGATCCACTGATGGACATTCCTTTCTTTCCTCTGCACTATCTACTTGTATCCTTTCTTTTTCTTTCTTTTCCTTATAATTTTTTTTAAGTTATATCTTTACACTTTGATATGGTTTCATTTATATAGATAATAACCAAAATGGCTACAACCCTCCTTCCCACTGCAATCAAATTAAAATAAACCTGCTGTGTACACATAGATAAATGGTCATTGAGTGTCATTTCACTCTAATCTGACTGAAGGGATCTACTGCTAACAAGAACCTCAGTTACTCTGCCTTCAGGAGTGGGTTGTAACAATATCCAACCTAAACCTCCCTTGGCCCAACTTGACCTCATTCTCTGTTGTCCTATCCTTTGTCTCCGGGTGGAAGAGACCAACCCTCACCCCACTACAGCCTTATTTCAGGGAATTGTAGAGAGTTATAAGATCTCCTCTCAGCCTCCTTTACCACAGAGGAAGTATTTTTTCAACACATAAAAGCCAATATTCATAACTACACTTAGAGCATGAAAATGCTGGTTTTAATTTATATATAAATTGAAATGTTTGGCAAATTTGTGCTGCTCTCAACAGGATCTCAATACAGTTCTAGATCAAGTTTCTGGTTTAGATCTAGAATGGATTCTAAATCAGGAGATTTATTTGTTTTTGTTCTTAAAATAAATATTTTAATATTTACTAGACATATGAGCCCAACACTGGGGTTTTTTGTTGTTTGTTATTTTTTAAAGGTCAGAAACAAGTTACTCTGCAATATCTGCCTACAGATTAAAGAAACATAAGGCACTAGTGCTAAATTGTTCTTTAGAGGAAAAAGTAAGAGATTGTATTTACTGTGAAAACAATAAAATTCTCCAAAACTATTTACACATATATAAATTATGGATATACCCATATACACACACATATACACATTTATACAAACAAATACATGAGAAAATGAACATCATAAATAGCAAAAGAACCAACAGCCCTACTTTCTTTGGCTTGTCTTAGATTTTCTTATGGAATCATACATGAATATTTTCATGAGTTGTTTTTGCCCAGGATTTCTGGAAATTTGATCAATATCAACAAAAATGCTGATGTTCCTAAATTTTAGGAATAATTCTTGTACTAATATGTCTATTTATTACAACTCTGGATCTTTTGTGGAGTACTGTTATGCAGACAGAAATTCTGGACCTTTCCAATATACACAGATGTAAGGTTTGGTTGTACAGGTCATGCAAAAAAGAACTAACTTTACAGCATCACACTTATTACACTGTTCTTCACTGAGAAGTGTTCATGTTCATGACTTGAGAGGTCATATGCTCTTCTCAAGCCAAAATAGGTCATCTAAAACCAGCTAATTAAAACATTTGTTTCTGTGAAAATGAGTCAGATGTTAATCTATGCAGAGATCCATAGCACTGCAACCATTAAAATGAAGAAAAAATTACTTCCTGTAATCCTGAAAGCAGAAGCACAACTTCAAATCTTTCTGAGGCAGTATACCTCCCTGCTGCAGTTATGGCAATCTGGGAATCAGGCACCCAGTGTTTCACCATAAACCACATAATAAAACCTCTGTCTCTCAACCTGACCAGGTACCCCAGAATTCAAGCTCTCAGAAACAGCTTCCATTTTTTTGGTTTCCTCTCACTTCTACTCATTTGTGAAGCGCATAGCCCAGTGGAGGCATTATGTGATGGTACTCTGAGGATAAACCTGAGAAAGATCCAAGTTTAAATACATTAATTCTGGCACAGAAAAGACATAGCATTCAACTCCACACACCCAAGAGCAAAATTATTGAGCTGCATGGTATTTTGAATGAGAAATCAAAAATATTTCTTGTCTCCTAGAAGAGATAGCAATTGGCAAGATTCCTTTTCCATCTTAAGTACACTGTCAATTTTATCACCTTTATGAATTGAGCTGCAACTCTTAAAACATTAGAAGTTTTCCAAGTCGTGAAGGAAAGTTTTTTTTACTTTGATGACTAATTTAAATTCTGATTGGTAGGATAGGGATGTTTTTAACCTAAGACTTTCCAGGAATTCTTTCAGAGATGTTTTATGCATATATA
>VWZU01010239.1:1315351-1441042 GCA_013397095.1 Sterrhoptilus dennistouni
ATATATATATATACACACACACATATTTCCTATATCTGTGTGCGTGATTCTCTGTGTGTGCATACACAGAAGGGTTTCAGAGTTCAGAAAAAAAATTCCATAGATCTACTTCTTTATTCTAATCCGGAACAACATGCAGTAAAGGAATTCAAAGGTTCATTGCAATTAACAGGACATGCAGGTGCACCTTTTAATTTACTTTACTCTCTCTTCTTGACCTGCTAGAATGCTACTTCTATTATAAACAACATCCTGCAAGACAAGTGTCATATTATACAAGACACTAGAAGAGAGTGTTCTGTGTTAGCTGAACCGGTTAATTGAATTAAAAGTTTTAACTCAATGACTGATTACACCATTTGAACAAACTGATTTCTATCATCATAATTACTTTTGGAACAACAGACACGTGTAATTTCTAGATGTTTAAATTCATGGTGGCAACGAAAAATTAACAGTTACTTAGGAAGTATGGGCTTTCAAACATCCAAGCCTAAAAAAGCTGGAGTAAGGAACACGACCCACCAGTCAACTCAGACAGGGACAGAGCAAGAGAAACCAGTTGGGAGAATGACTTGCTGGAGAAGCAGGTGACTGAGGAATAAGATACAATTCCAGCAGCTGGCCCTATGGAGACAAGCAAATCCATCTCCAGCAGAGGTCTTCAAGCTGTTATACACTACTGCCTTATCCTTACAAACCAACCTAAGTTCCCCAAAAAGCTTTTAAGCTCCTTCTCCATTGGCAAAAAGTTTATTTAATTAACCCTGAAATATAATCCATTTTGACTGATGGAAAATTCTCAAACTATAGCAGAGAAGCACAGGATTTCATATTCAACCTTTCATCTTCTACACAACTGCTATTCTTAGGCACATTACTTCATCTTTTCCATAGTAAAACATAGCAGATTTCTGTTTGTATTTCTGAATTCATATGGTCCCTTCATCAACTACTCTGAATGCACATCTTTTTATAGGAATCTTACATACTTTCAGAAGTAAATGTATCAATATTCAGCTTTTAATACTAAGTATTAAATTAATGATTTTTCCTAGTTGCATTTTGTGTATGTAATTGATAATTGATAATTGATAGTTAAGGATTAGTTTTCCTACCATTATTGAACTGAATCTATAACAAATTCTTATGGTATTCTACAAAAGCCCATGGAAAATTTTTCAAACTATCATTAATCCTTAGTTATATTTATTAACTACTACACAAACATTCACAGCCTATTTCAGTAAGCTTGTATTTTCATGTGCAGTGTCGAGAGACCACGAAAAAAGTGAAATATATTTTGCAGGTCAAGTATTTTCTCCATAGTCAACAATGTGATAGCAACACCATAGCAACCCGTAAATAGTTAGTGAAACACATCAGGTGTTTGGAGTTTGTAATTGCATGTGAGTAATGTCGGATTTATTTGGGAGGTGTCAGCTATAGAAAGAAAATATACAATCATAGGATTAGGACAGATCTGCTCTTGTGACACATATTCCCATCTGTGCGTCCAGTATTATTTTGGTGCCTTTTCAGTTTTTAACATTCAGCTGTCAATTCTGTATTTATTGAATGTCTAAGATTAGGAATTAATATGTTTAGTAACTGCTACTGAGAATATAAGAGGCCATCAAAATGGTAAAAAAATTTAAAGACAATATTTGCTGAAAAAGTTTAATTTTCATTCTTTCTCTAAAGAATGGATAAATATGCTCCATTAAGGAACTTTAAATAAGTGAAATTAAAATAGCACATAAACTTTAGAAAATGTATTTAGATGTAAATACTAAACAGTAAGAACTTTAGCTAAACTATTTGTAAACACAATACAAATTTATGCCAGTAATTCTTTTCTAGTGACTCATTATAAGAAATCTGAACAGTCAAAAAAGAAAATTCAGAAAAATTCAATATGTAGCTAATTATGTGCTGGAAAGAAAAATATATTTATTGACATAACTGTCATATAATCTCTTCATCCTAAACCAGTTTTTAAATAGCAACTAGAAGCTAATCACAGCCTTCAATATGCTGAGTGTTAAGTAAAGGAAAACAATCACTTGCAGCTAGTGTGCCATGGAAGAAAACGAATATTGTATGAAAAATATTAAAAAGTATATTTACTTTATAACAATTAATTTTTATTTTGAAGAGAAAGTTTGTATTTTTGTTTTGTATTTTGTATTTATATTTTGTATTCAGGAAAGTACTTGGAAGTATTCTGGTAAACAGCCTTTGTTCTGTCATTCTTCCCATAATTACTTCAAATTCCCTTGGGTAGAGATCTGAACAGGCAGTCTGCAGGTTCAAACTCATTAAAAGTGTAAATGTATTTGCAGCTAAAATAATGAAAAATTCTCTTCCATTCAACTGAACCCAATTTTAACAAATGTCAGATCATGATGAGTAAAATACCCCAAACTTAATACTTCTGAAACATTGAAGGAATCTATTTCCTGGGCATCTGTTTTCAAAAATCACACAAGAAAGTTTTAGCAAAAGTGAAAAATAAAAAGACCAACCAACACTGCTGTTATATGTCTTTCAAGAGCCTCGTTTTATGAGTTTTATGAGCCATCCCTTTCTCAAGCTCCTATGCGAGATGTTGCTTCTCCTCCTATGTAGGTTCCCTTGGCTATCCCTGCCTGGCCCAGGTGCTCCTGAAAGAGCAGCACCAAGCTCTAGCCACAGCCCTGGGGCTTCCTGAACACTGTGGCCTTAGTGGCAAGCCACCGCATCCCTAAATCATCCAAAGCTCAGATGTCCCAGTGGCATGTCTCAGAGCAGACACAGCATGATGTGGCCTGACGTGTGTCAGGGGATGAAAGGACAGAGCAAACTTCTGTTGGAGACGCAGACACTTTGTATTTCCCCTCTTTTGTCTGGGCTTAGTAGAATCTATTCAAAGGGCCTTTGTGGCTTCCAGTGGTCTCCAAAGTCTCTGTTTCAGAGTAACAATGTACTAGAGTACAAACCCCAACTTTTCCAACACATGTCTTTTGTAGCAAAATGTTAACAAAAACTCAATTAATTTCCCAATTTGCTAACTACCAGTGTATCAGACTTTCAATCAAGTTCCACTTTATTCAACTGCCTGGTCTAGTTCAAAGTTTTCAGTAAGATAAAATGACTAGATGTGCTAAAATTATGTTCTCATCTAATTCTTAGCTGGATGGATTAGACTGCAAGATACAGAAACTTTAAACACAAAATTCAAACTTCTACAGCTTTGAAAATCTTTGATAAAGGCAAGTGGAAGATAACATCCCACGCAAGCATAACTCAAGCATAACCTCTTGATCTTCAGTACCAAAGAAAGGAGATTCAAAGTCAATTTTAAGTCTGTGCTTTGCTTGGGATCAGCATTTGACCTTTTAAAACTGAAAACCAGCTCCTTTTTACTGAAGAGCAGTACAGGTTCCTCAATTTGTTCTGAGATCTAGTTTGTTTTCTTGCCTGTTTTTAATTAAGTTGACCTTTCGCGGTCCAAATAATTCTTATTCATTAAAACTGCCAGTCTGTTACTGAGATTAATGTTAGCATCTAGTGAATCTATGATCAGTTTCAGTAATTTATAGAATATCAGGGTTTTGATATGGTTTACAATTCTTATTATTCAGGTAGTTTATTATTTATTCCAAATTATTTATGAAAACTATGTGTACATTCATGCACCTTCTAAAAATATCTGTATCACTTTCTGTTACTCCTGCAATTGCTTCCTTCCTCCCTTCAGCCCCTACTGATTTTTGAATTCAGATTGAAAAATACATCTAGAATGGACTGTCAAAGCCCCACACAAAGGTTCAATGCTTCATGTAAAACTGTGCAGGATTATGAAAATCAATTTCTTTCATCTTGATAAGCAAATAGCCAAAACAGAGCTTACAATATATAAAGTTTCCTTGCCAAATAATGCTTAGCAGCATTACACTTGAATCTGAAATCACTAACATATTTCATTTCTAGAATCCATTCAATTGCTAATTTGTTGCCACTTTATCTTGAGATCTGCTGAGCAAAAAAATGTAATAGGAAACAAAGTTTCAGTTGATCACTACTCTGAGCTACTGAGAATTAACTTTAAAGCGGACCATAATGTATTTACTACAAAGAATAAAACTTGAAACCTATTAAAAGTTTACAGTCAGTTTTCTTTTCTGATTTACATAAGGTTCTAAATGTTAATATCTATTTTTTTTCTTTAAATTATTATGTGAAAATGCATTATACTAAATCTGTTCTTCCTTTAGTATCACGTTTGTTCAACATGGTTTTAAAATGTGTTCCCATTTTCTCATTCTCTAAATTGACTTAAAAAAATCTTAGAATCCCTTTCATAATAATAACATTCTTTTAACTATGAAAATTTAATTTTTAGGAAACACAGACAAAAATAAAGGGACTATTAAAAACTTATGTGAGTCGCAATATAAGCATTTTGACTTCGCAGGTGCTTTTTTTTTAATAGTCTATTAAAGCTATTCTGAAAAAGAGAAATCAAAATATGTCAATTGACCCTTATTTATTGTAATTTATAGTCTACTGATATACTTAAATTAATCTGACATAGTACCACCACATGCATTGGGCAATACCATGACTATATTAGCTCTTTGGACTGTAAGTAGAGGCCACTTCCTTCAACTTATGTTTGCCTCATGCTTTGCTCTTAAGGATAAATTAAAGTATTTTGGATGACATGGGTTTCAAGTCTCAAAAAGGGAGAATCTGACCGTATCCAAAACCAAATGAGGACAAATAATGAAAAACTAAAAGATGTCAAAGCACAAGAGTTATGCAAATCCCATGATACCATGGCTAAATAAAGACTGTGCAGCTGATAAGCCTATGGTCCTTTCATGCCCAGGTTCATCAATAATTGAGCCTTACTTATACCATAGCACTTCTTCCTGTCAAGTAGGCTTCTTTCCTTTGAAAATCCACTCTAGAAGAGTGAAAAGAAGAAAACAAAACAAAACACCACATGTGTGGTGGCAGAAGCTAGGGTAGGATGCATTTCCAAGATCTGAGAGGAAAAGCATTCCCTGGCTCTGACACAGCCAAGAAGACTGGGAGGTGAACACAAGCATTCTAATGCATGTAAAGTACACCAGGAACATTTATATCAGTTTAACACAACACTATCTGTATTCTTCCTGGTGCAATGCTATTATTCACGCAAAGTTCACTAACTGAGGTCTCTGCAATCATTTTCCTCTAAATTACACAAGCTGTCATTCCAGAGGAAAACAAACCAATCAGTCAACATACTAAACAGATCAAAAGGAGGAATGCATGTGCAACTGTTTAATAAAGAACCTTCATCTAGGGAGCATAACTGGATTCTTCCCACTTAACAAACCCTAGGCTTCCTTAAAACGTAGAATGTGTCAAGAAATTCCATGTAATATTCTAACACCTCATTGAGCCAAAGGAACATTCAGTTAGACATTTCTACTGATAAATGAAGGGATGAAGAACAACAATCAGAACAGGAACATATTTTATATCCTCAGACAAAGCTCAACCACCAATCTCTTTCTTGTGTGTTGCCAAAGAAGATTACAGGGCTGTTAAAAAGATGTGTTATTGTTTTGTAAGTGTTTGCACTTACATAACAAGTTAATGCTTGGAAACACAGATGGGTTTCCAATGTACAAAAGCACAGCTTTTTATGTGACAAATAAAAGCCAAGGACTCCCTTGTGTAACAAATAACAGTACCATCAACACCTGGAAATACAGCAGAAAGAATTATTTAAAGCAACCCTGAAGCTTCTGACAGCTGTAGATTACTTGTTGCATCTCTTTCTTTTAACACAGAATCATTTTGGTTGGAAGACACCTTCAGGATTATTGAGTCCAATCATTAACCCACCACTCCCATCCCTAAACCATGTCCCTAAGTGACATATCTACATGTTTTTTAAATAAATTTAAATACTGGGAAACCTTATAGCACTTTTTAGTACCTAAAGGAGAGCTACAGGAAGGCTGGAAAGTGACTTTTCCCATGGAGCTGTAGTGATAGGACAAGGGAGAATTGCCTTAAGACAAAAGAATGTTTAGATTAGATATCAAGAGGAAATTATTTGCTTCTGAATTGTGAGGCACAGATAACAGCTTGTCCAGAGAGATTGTGGAGTTCAAATCACTGGAATTTTTCAAAGGCAGGCTGGATGAGGCTCTGTAGAAGGTTCACTGTCTAAGTTAGGGGGGTTGGAGCTAAATAAACTTTAAGTTCCCTTCCAACCTTAACCATTCTATGGTGACTCAACCACTTTCTTGGGCAGCCTGATCTAACGACAGACAACATGTTCCAAAAACTTTCATCATTATTAGAGTCAGTAAAACCCTTCCAGGACACTCCCTTATGATGCCAGTAAATATTTTCACAGCTTTTTCGCCCGCATGGCTCTGAACAGAAAAATGATGTGACACATCAAAAGTAAAAAAACCTTGTTGTACACTACCAGTTCTTTCAGTACATCTCCAGCACTAATTAATGTATCTGTATTAGGAATATTCTGGGATTTAAAAAAAAACATGCATGAAGAAAGTTTTACCTGTATTTTCTACTGTATTTTAAAGCAGAATGGCATATCAAGTTAGGCCTACAATCTAGGTTAAGAACATTTTCTTAAATAAAACCTATGTTAACATCAACTTTTTTTTTTCTTTTTTTTTTTTAAATTGGAAATTCTCTTTTTAAAGGTATAAAACTATTTTTGTATTATCTGTAACTTAAACACTCTTTCTCGGACTGCATGAGAAAAACAAGTTGATCTAAAAGTGATCATAAATAATATTAAATTGATAAATCCATTTTTTTAATCCAGGCTATGAAATACAGATATTAATGGCATTGATTTTGATAGGTGAACTAGATTAGGATTGCCTGTATAAATCAATGAAGGTAATATTAGTATTACAGAGATGAGCTTTAATGACATGCAACCAAACAGAAAGATTATAAACCAGTTGTAAATTCTGTACTGTTCTACTTTAAAATTGAGCAGTTATGTATAGTTGTTTGGTTTGTTTAAACATTAGGAGTTAAAAGATAAAAATATGAAGTATGGAAGGGGTAGGTGGTCACTGGCAGGAGTAGGTAGAAAAGAATTAAACAAATTATAGTGCATGAACAATTTATAGGACATAAAATTTAATTCCTGATACTTCTTTTATACTTAAAAACTCTAGATTGTTGAAAGCTCCTTAGGAATTTCAAGCCAGAATAAAATCTAAAATAACTAAAAATAATTTCATAATATTTTTTATCCTTTTATAACCTACCTCTTCTTTTTCTCTACCAGCTGTCTGCAGATCTCCTTCCACCGGTTATTCAAACTTTCCAGTTGTTCCTTCAGCACTTTGGCATCTGCTGTTGATGACTGCCCAATAATCTCTTCACCAGTTGCATTCAATGTTTTGACAACAGTTTGCTGCTGCCCAATGCCATCCTGAAGCTCCTGCAAAATACCCAACACATGCACATCTTCATAAGTCAAGCACGAAAAAAAATGCTTCATCATACTTGCCAGATGGAAAGAAGTGAAAGTTTTTGCTCTCCTCTGAATTCCAATTGAAAAATTCAAGATGAGTAGACATAAAGAGATCTCATCATTTTGTAAGGAGTACTTTTCAGTACATCTCTACAGCCTTTTATCCTCTTCTGTATTGCTGTCTAATAGAGAGCATTGCAGTAATATTCTGCACATTAATTAATAAGTAAAACTTGTGAACAAATGTACTTCTACACACCCAAAGGTATATATCACATTTAGAGCCTACAAATCATTGTAAGATTTGAACTGCAAAATCTGTGAAGCTTCTATTAGCTACAAACTCAAACAAGCAATGTCAGGAAAGCAGAGAGTGTAAAACTGACTCCATTAAAGAACACCTTCTTCTAAAATTGTGAGAAGACTAAAAACTCATGGGTTTTTTTGGTTGGTTTTGATTGGCTGGTTTGTTGGGTTTTTGTTTTGCTTTGGGTTGTTTTTTGGCTTTTTTTTTGCAGGGGATGTTGGTTTTTTTGCTGTTGATTTTAGGTTTGGTTTGGAGTTTGGTGTTTTTTGGTTGCTTTGGTTCTTTTTTTATTCTTTTAAACAGGACCGGGGGAACTACACTTCTAAGAAGTATTGCTGTGTTTCTACTTACACACAGAATAAAAACATTACCAAATGATAACCAATATGGGCCATTCTCAAGTTTTACTAAATGCATTGGGATACTTTTTCTACATCTTTTATGATAAAATAATTTTTCCTGCAGTATTCCTGTAGCCATCTTACCTCATGTTTAAAAACAACACAATTCTGAATCTGCAGCTTAGATTGTAACACTGCATGCCTGTTGAAGCAAGTTCATACTTATAAATAATCAATATTTTAATATATTTACTCATCAGTAGAGCATGAGTGTTTTTCCCTTGAATTCCTCAGAATGTACAAGCAAAAAAGTGTAAAATATTTTTCGACAGTTTACTGCTAAAATAAGCAAAAACAACTGAAATAACATCAACAGTCTACACTGTGATATTCATACTTATGACAGATTTTCACAACTTCAGGAAGTGTCTCAATCCTATCTACATACAAAGGCTTTCAAGTAAAATGCTGAATCTCGTTTTTCTGGAGGAAACCAAATACTTTAGTATGTCATACTCCAGAACAAAATCATATGTTTGTTTTCTCTTTCTAAATGCACAGCATAAATTGCAGAGCAAGTCAGTAAACCTGTGTACTAGCATTAAATAAAATTTGTCCATGAAACAGTCACAACTGGCAGGATACAACTTTCTGGGAATGTAAAAGATGAACATAATTACTCCTTTTTTTAAAATATATGTTTTTTTAAATATATATTTTTGGTCATGAGGTTGTGATTGAAGTTCACAAACCAAATCACTCTGGTTCTAACACTATCAAACTCAGTTGCCAGCTACTAATTATTAAATTGCATTGAGTCTGTTGAATGCTCTGTCTCAGCTTTTGCACAAATTTTACAGGGACAGCTTGAACACAAACACCAGCAGAGCCTGGGGCACAGGGGTCAATGTCAGCAGGTTGCTGTGGTGTTTACCCACAGTCCTGGACAAGGAGTCGTAGCTGAAGCAGAAGTTTGCACAAGATTCACCTTGTTTTTACTACACTTCCTGTTTGGTTTTCTTATAGTTTCTTTTAGGTTGTCACAGGACACACACACCCCATCCCCAAATTACTCCTTTCTTAGACTCCTCTTAGTAAAAACAGTTCTGCTAATTTCTTGGCTTTTTTGTTTGTTTGGGTTTTTTTCCAAACTATTTTGAAGCCCCACGGTTTCAGAATAAGAAGTAGTTGTGATGAGCATAATGTGGCAGTAATCTGCATCCTGCTTTATTTTGTTTTGATAGGATGAGAAATGTTTTCCTGCAGGATCTTTGCAAACTATGTGACAGTCCAGTCATATTTCCTCAGGCACCCTGCTGCCCCACAGTGTCCCAGCACACTTTGTTTTGCCTGTGCAATGTGTAAGGTTTTTAAGATACTTTTGTAGCAGAAATTGCAAGATTTTCCAAGAGCTAGAATAGATACATAAAAGCCTCTTACTTTGAGGTATAAGATGTTCTTTTCTTTCTGCAATGCACATTAATTCAATTAATACCTGGCCCAACTTTTGACTATTATTTTCAGGTACATTATTTCACTATTACAAATAAATAGTAGCAATGGCTAGGTCATTTGTCTAAATGCAAATATCATCTACTCTTGCAAGTCTGAATTGGTCTTTCCACTACACACTTCTCTTTCAGCAATGCCCAGCTTAAAATGAGTACCTAATTTTTGCATATATTCACTGTATTTCACATTGATTTTACAGCTAGAGCCTTTGCATTGAGCAGTAGGGACCATTACATGGGTAAATCATAACAATGTATAGTTTGTGAAAAAATATATTAGATTAAGTGGCTTGTTGTAGAACAAGCCATAGTGGCTTATTTCCAGCTGGGCACTTGAGACCTTTTTGCTACTGCATGCACCTGTGTGAATTTAAGACCCGTACCACTTACTGAAAAAATAACTCAGAACAAAGCTTCTACTTCTATACAGAGGCCCATTCATCTGGAATAGGAGATCAAAGGAAGGAGAACAAAGAAGGGAAGTTCTGGAACTCTGGAGGTTTCAGAAGCAAAATTTGTAGAAATTACTTGTTATTTATGCATCTATTTTTCTAAATAACAGAAACAACAACCAGTCAGTAAAGTACTATAAAGTGAAATGCTAAGTCAAAGCTCATTCAAGCACTAAGCCTTTTTCCTGTGCTTACAGCATCTTAAATTAGGTTTTCACTCTCCTCCAGCACACACAAACACAAAAGAGCAATTTGTACACGATTTCCACAATTATTTCAATTGACACAAAGTTAAACAAAGGTGTTTTCTCATTTATCCACTGACATATGATGTAATAGGCCTTCCAAAGTTTAAAAAGAAATAAAAATAGCTAGCTAGTTAAATGGCAGGGGTGATGTTAGAACTTAAGATCTCTAATGCTGGAATGGGAGCCTTGCACAGGAAGGAGAAGTGTGAACTTCCACCAGAACATGAGAGGCCTTCTGGCCATCTGATTTCAGATCATCATAAAGAACTCAATCTGAGATTTTTTTTCCCCCAAGTACTTTAAGCATTTTACACTCTCCACAGGATTAAAGAGTAACACATGTCATGATGAAGTTTGCCTGGATTCCACAGCCCACAAAAAAGACTTTTGTTGATAATGGCTACTGCACAAAGCACAGCCTCCTATGAAGACATTAACATTTTTTTATGAAGAGAGCAAAAGTTTTTAAATTGTTTTACTGAAAGCCACATTTTCACATGCTCATCCCAGAGATTTTCCCACAAGGATGGTTTTCACAACATATATTAGTATTTTAAGTTTACCAGCAGCTGTAGTTTCCTACTAACATCCCCCTCCACCCTTAGCACCCACCTGCCTGAAGGCATAACTTTACCTCCCATAACCTTATGGTTTATGATTTTCCAGAAGGAATACTGACTGTGAATGTTTCAGGCACCTTCACTTGAACTTCCACCTCTTCATATAGAAATGACAAATCAAAAGGGCACACTGCCCTTTGGATTCCCAGCTCACTCAGAAGGTCACTGGAGATACTTACACTTGCAGTTATACAGTTCCTAATCATTTTAAAGAGTGAGCCAACAAATTTAATTAAAAATTATATTTTTATCCATGAAATATTCAAGGTCAGGTTGGACAGAGCTCTGAGTGACCTCCTCTAGTAGAAGATACCTCTGCTCAATGCAGGGACATTGGGCTAGATGATCCTTAAAGGCCTCTTCCAACCCAAATTGTTCTATGATTTAATATTCCCACACACAGAACTAATCACAATTTTGATTTGGATACTCATTATTTATGCATTATTTGTTTTAAATATGTTGCATTTTTAGCTACTGAGAAATTAGAAATACCCATCACTTTCATTTTTGTTTCTTCTGATTCCCAAGTATAAGCAGGAAATGGCCAACCACTAAATTAAGGTTTAAATAATCTCTCAGATTAAAAAATTCAGAAAAAGTATATTAAAGGACTTCTACTCTCATACAGAGGGTTTTACTTCGATAATGATTTTATTACTTTGATAATGATTTTAACTTATTTACAATAATAACATAAAACTGCCAAAATATTAATATGATGCATTTTTGATTCAATCACATTCTTTTTATCTTCCATGATTTAAATAAAATGAAGAATTATACACACTCCTTCAGGAAATTTTCAGAAAAAAATGGGATAAGCACAGGGCAAAATATCTACCAAAGTCAAAAGAGCTGTCTGCAATATCAGGGGACTTGCCCACCACCACCCTGAAAACCCTGGCCTAGTTCACTCCTGGTATTAATTTTAGTTTTCATTTTTACTTTCTAGAAACAACTGCGTAATGACAACACAAGAACTGCTGTTTTATGATACATGTTGAATCCAACATAAGAAAAAAAGGAAATGAAGAAAAAAAAGGAAGAAGTGGAAAGGTAAATTTTCAAAGGCGTTAACTTGACACTTCCAGCATTACTTCTACCATTCCCAAATGTGTGTAGAACACTATTTCATTTGCACCTCTAAACACTCACAGGTTTGCATCAATATTATCATATTTTAATAAAGCTTGTAAAGCTATTCTTAAGATAATTATTAAGAAAATCAGCTGCTTGTGGCTAAGCTGATGAAGTTGTTCATAACACCATTATCCTTTAGGAAATACTTTCCAAATATATTGTGTGATGCTTTCCTAAGAAAATTAAAGGCCTGAGAGACCCTAAATCTACAGGCATACCTAGTGGCAAGAGCTTTCAATTCATACCCTAAATATGAGGTAGGAATCCCCCAAAAAGGACAGAGAGCAAGAATATAATGAATCAAGGCATGGTTTCAACTGGAAGTGACCTTAAAGATGAACTAGTTCCAACCCCTTGCCATGGATAGTGACACCTTACCCTAGATCAGGTTGTTCAAAACCTCATCAAACCTGGCCTTGGACACTTCCAGGGATGGGGCATCCACAGCTTCTCTGTCCACCTGTGCCAGTGCTCACCACCCTCACAGTATAGAATTTCTTTCTAATATCCAAGCTCAACCTAGTCTCAGTTTGAAGCCATCCCCACATATCCTGTCACTACATACTGTTGGAAAAAATCCCTCTTCAGCTCTCTTATAAGTTTCTTTCAGGTACTGAAAGGCCACAATAAGGTCACTCTGAAGCCTTCTCTTCTCCAGGCTGAACAATCCCAATTCCCTCAGCCTTTCTGAGGGAATACCTAACAGTAAAATACATCTGTCTTGCCTCTCATCTAATTTCCTTTCCATGTTGCTTTTTCTTTTAGTATTTTCCTTTGAATTTTTCAGGGATTCTATTATGCGTTGTCATTTTATTTCTTCCTCTATTTTTTTTTAAACCCTCTGCTTATCAGCGCTGTGGATTACCTTCCCCTAACTGCAACCAAAGATTGTGGATTTAGATTAACTAAAAATGCTTTACAGGGGATTGCTGCAAATCACTGCAAAGAGAAATACTTTGTGTTTTGGGAGTTGCCATCCTTATGCTTTTGGACTTCTACCCATTTAAGTTTGCTTTCAAAGTTATACAACTCTTTTTCCTTTAATAATCCTTTCACAATACATTTAATTTTAAAAACCTGCATCATTCAAGGAGCCAAAGGAACTTTCCCCTGGATATGGACAAGCAAAATATGCTTTCAAGTCAGGTGGTTAACAGCACCCACAATGATGCTCAGATTAATGACATTTAAGGGATACACTGCACAGATTTCTACACAACTGTGCACAAACACTTTGGAGACACTTTAATATATTAAACTCCAGTAAAGAACAATTTAGGATATCTAAAGATGCCTTTACTTCACGTGGGCCAGGCTGATACTTTGTGAATTATATTGTAACACACATTTCAAAAGCAGCAAGGTATCCCTGTTGATTCAGAGTATTTTACCTAAATAATGAAATGAATGTGGACAATATGCTCACTAAAATGATTTCTTACTGATATTTGATTCTCTTCTTAAAGCCCTGACTGTGCTTTCTTTTGTGTTTAGACTGCTGCCCATCACCTTAACTTGCCATGAAGAAATAAAACTAACAAAATGCTGATATTTTGTTAAATCCTATCCTATAACATGCAGTTTTATCTGCTGCATAAAAAGCATGTAAATATGAAAAGTGTCTTAGTTTAAGGCAATTTAATGGGGCAGAGACTCTGAAGTAAGTTGCACCTCCTTAGTTTTCAGCCTCTACTGCATGAACAGTATATTAACATAAAAAGTTGTGCAGCTTTGGCTTTTTAGGACTTTTTAACTGAAGCATCAGTAGTATTTTGGTCTTTTTTAATGGATGCTTGTTAACTGCTCAAGATCTATATTGCGATAGCAATCCTACACATTTCTTAATCAACCATCACCAATATTATGAAGAGTTAATTACAGTTTATGCTGGTTTCCCCCCAAAAAAGGAGGATTAAAATTTTGTAGACAAAAAGAAGTAACTTGTACGATTGATTGAAGATTTCACCAAGGAATTTCAAATACATCACATCACATCATCACTATTCTAATTGCCACCTTTTATCCTGATGCCTTTCACAATGCTCATGACAACTGACTAAGCAATATGAAAAAAAAAGATAAATTCTTTGTTCAGATAGATTCCTAATATAAATTAAAACACACACAAAAAAGAAAAATAATTGAGTGGATGAGGATTTTAAGTAAATCCATTTTAAGTTTGATTTCTCTTCCCATATTAAGCAAATTAAAGATCAATCAGAAGCCTTACCCATGTACAAAAGAGAATACCTGAATGACACAAATTTGCTTTATTTGTTATTTCTCAGTTTACTTGACCATATATCACATGGCTCTTTCTGCAACCTCATTTCCACTTGCCATTGACAGAAATAGCATTTTACTGATAAACTTAATCAGAAGCTATTCTGTGAGAAATCTTGGGAACACGTTCCTCTTTTTGCTGTGTTAGACAAACGTACTTAACAATAATTTATTGTTACGGAAAAGCCCTGCAGCAACGTGAAGAAATACCACAAACAAGCTCATTTCTGTCAGAAAAATTAATGGTCACAAAATGTTTTAAGAGAGGAATAATGCATTGCCTCCCCTTCATGCAGTGTAAGGTACAGATCCAAAAAGCACTTAAAGGTACTATGCACCACTTTAAGAAAACTGTAGTCCTAAATTCAACATTTATGTTCTAATCTTCAGTCATTTACATAGATTTATCTTCTGCTTTAAATCACATAAAACCATAAAGTTGACATAAGAGTGCCTACTCAGATGCAACAATATAAATCAGAGAACTGTGAAAACATCTGGTGGAAAACTATCCCCCAAACAATTTGCTAGCATTTAGTTACCAGAATGAATTTACCCATTAGGAGTATGTACCTCTGTTCAATATTCTATTAGAAATAAGGAAGAAATTAATTTTCTAGGCAGTTAAACCCCAGGGATTTAATGTGGAGACACGATACTGGCACTTTGTTAGGATTAAAACAATCAACAAAAAGTATATGATGTTTCCTAACTGTTTTGTGTCAAACAGCTATGAAATCTTGGTTGTTTGGTGTGCATTTTGTTGGTGATTGTGTTATTATTCTTATGAAAATTCAGGAGAGCTGATGGAGATAGAAAAGGTGAAAAACAGTGAAAAAAGTCAATGTTTGCTAAGGAATTGACAATAGTTTACAGCAAAGTGTTTTCTTCTTAGCATAAATTATAGGAATTATAATGGTTTGAAAATTGCTATCAACTCTGTTCAGGAACAGCATTTGAAAGAGGTGACAGTAGGCTTTGGGCAGATTCTTCCCTATAAAGCAGACTTGGGCTTATGTTGTCAGTATTACTGGTTTTGTGTATCAGCCGTAAATGAGAAACCAAAGGAAAATTGTTGCAGACCTGTTTTCTAAACATACAATAAACACCGTAAAATAAAAAGGAGATTTCATTCTCACTTTGAATAAAATATAAATAGAATTATTTTTGGCTTAAGCTACAGTTTATATAAAAAAGCTTATGAAGGATATAAACATTTTGCTCGATTTGGTATGCAAATTGCTTTGTTGGAGAGCCTTAGGAAACTACTATTCCAGCCTGCTCACTCTATTACCTCTTATTTTTCTTTATTTTGGTGCTGTTTAGTTAGGAAGACATGAGGGCCACATGTGTTACCCAGATGTATTTTATACTACTTATGACTGATAGTACAGACAAAAAAAGTTGGGTACAATGCCACTCCACAACTGTATATTTAACAAATAAAGTAGAGATATACAACTTCTTATACTCTGCCAAAAGCTTCTAAATCTGCAAGAGTTCCAGATTTATTTGAAAGTTTTAATCTCTTCCAGATTCTTTCCCTTGACTGTGGCTCTTTTTTCTAGAAAGAGAAGACAAGTCGTAAAAGTGGAAATTTCATTATTTTACCTACACAAATGCTTTAGTCTATGCTGCTGGCCTTTAAAAAGCAGTAGTCTGTTACGTTCCAATGGCTTAGTAACTTCACACCTCAGGTTGCTACAGTAATTCCAGATTCTTGCCACTGCTACTTCTGCTGCTATCAAATATAATTCCAAATTCATCTCCACTCATCTCCCTGATAGACCTGCTGCTGGCCAAGGCTGAGCCATCACCAGGAGAACCTCTGGGATAATATGGTTAAGAAGGGGAATGAAATCCTGTGTAAATTAAGTGGGAGAGAGGAGAGAGAATGTGTGAGAGAAACAGCCATGCAGACACCAAGTCAGTGCAGAAGGAGAGGCAGGAGCTGCTCCAGATGCCAGAGCTGAGGTTGCTCTGCAGCCCAAGGTGCAGACCATGGTGAGGCAGCTGTACCCCTGCAGCCCATGGAGGATCCCACTCCAGAGCAGGGGGATGCCCAAAAAAAGGCTGTGTCCTGGTGGGAAGTCTGTGCTGGAGCAGGGTCCTGGCAGGACCAGTGGCCCATGGAGAGAGGAGCCCATGCTGGAGCAGGCTGGCTGGCAGCACCTCTGTCTCCATGCTGGAACAATCTGTTCCTGAACTGCATATTGTGGGAATGACCCATCTAGGGATGGAAAGGGTGTGAGAAGTGCTTCCTATGAGGAGGAAGGAGCATCAGAGACAACAAGTGATGCACTAATCAGAGCCCCCATTCCTCATTCATTTCTATTGCTGGAGGTGTAGATTTAGAGAACTCAGGAGTGCAGAAAAGCCTAAGAAGGAGAGAGGGTGAAGATGTTTTTAGATTTGGGTTTGCTTCTCATTGCCCTGCTCTGATTTAACTGGTGATAAATACAATTATTTCCTCAAGGTGAGTCTATTTTGCCCATGATGGCAACTGGTGAGTGATCTCTCCCTGCACTTATCTTGACCCATGAACCTTTCAATGTATTTTCTTCCCCTCTGTCCAAGATGAGGAGGGGAGTGACAGAGTAGCTTTGGTGGCCAACTAGTGTCCAGCCATGGCCAACTCATCACAAAAACACTCTGTGGCTTAGAAGTATTGAAAAAAAATTATGTATTACTGGTTCAGGTGCGAGTTGATCTTGGCAGTTTAATAATCTTAAAAAGTATTTAGATAAACAGTATTGTCTTCAAATGCTGATACTTTGCAATCATACTAAATCCTTGTGGTTTTATAAAGATATTCACCAGATTAATAATAATAATAATAATAAAGAACATCACTTTCCCATTTTTTCCAGTGAGATGTAATTGTTAAAATGGGCTATATCCCTTTAAATTAATATTTCTTGTCTCTGTCTAATGAGACACAAAATTATGATGAAAGTCACTTTGGTACTGAACTGTGAAGTGCATGACCAGAGGTCTATTTTGTGTTTCTAGCCCAAATTACACAGTTGCTTTTTATTAGTATATTAATTCAATTTAATTTTAGAACTGACTTAGAAATACTGCAGGGAGAAAAAGAGACCTTTTTTCCCTGAAAAAACTCTACTCCTACTGCATGCTAACTGTAATGCTTCAGGTTAAATGCATAAAATTCAACTCTGAATCCAAAAACCTACACACTGATTTTGCAGCACACACCATTGAATGCCACTGTAATATATTAATTTCCATACTGATGTAGCATCAAAATATGAAGACGATACTCAGCCAAACAACTTTTTAATTTAACCTCTACTCAGAATAGAATATGGCCTAATTTGATACCATGTTTGTTTGCAATTTCTGATATTTGCAACATTTTGATATTTTACCTGCTCTGCAAAGCTTTAACAGAGCAAAGAATGTAAAAAATAAGAAAAACTGAGTTCTCCATCTTCAATTCTTTCCACCTATCACAAATCAAATTACTCATAAAATAGGTCCTAGTATATTAAAAATAACAACATGTCCTAGTTTCTTCAAACATAGCCTAGTCTTAAGTTTTCAAGGACATCAGTAATACTGATGGATTTATCTTAATATCACAACATTTTAGCTAAATAAATTATTTTAATCCAACTCAATGTGCAGTGTAGTTCTTAATTTGTTCTGCCATATTTAAACCAATTAATTTTGATTTTTTTTTTATTAAAAAAAGACAGTTATAACATTTTTGTTGTGTTGAAGAACAACAGATTTTCCTGATTCTTACAGAACTATCCAGACCCTTGAATAACCCAATTTCTTTCCTATATACCTTCTGTGCATCAAAAACTAGAAAACTTCAATTTGCTTTCCTATGGAATCTATACCTGGAAGGTGTTATCTCTATTCATTAACTCAGCAGCACTGGAATAAACACATGTGCCTCAGCATCCGGTTTTCTTTTCAAACATTATATTTAAGCTGTACATATTACCTCTTTCTTTTGAAATTTATAGACTGCTATTCGTCAGTGCTTCCAGATACAAAAGTGGCTTCCCAGTTGTGGAAAATTACTGTGGTAGGCAAGAGGACAAATCAGTTTAGGCTTGCAACTGCTTCTGTAAAGGAGCTTCAAGTGCAAAGCAAGTAAAAATGGTATCAGGTACCACTGACAGCTCCTCTTAACAATTTACCTGTTACACATCATTGCATTATGGCCTTGTAAAACGACAGTAGGAACAAACCATTGGTAGTGGTTCAATGAGATAAGTGAGACTAAAATATTGCCTGAGATTTCAGTTATGTCAAAACCAGAACAAGATAAACCAAGCCAGAAGAAACACTAGATTTTCCAGAAGAAAAGGACGAAATCTGATTATAGCAGCAAAGTTATTTTCCTGCCCTGGAAAGGATGTGCTGGAAGTGCTGGAAGGATCATACAGCACAATGTCAACTGCCCTGAACTTAAGACAGACCCAAAAATCCCTAGCAAATCATTTAACAGAGGATTCTGACAGCCAGAATTAATTATTGTCTACCTGCTGCTTCTCCTCCTCCTGTCTCCATTAAGGCAGCATTTGCCTCAAGCCTCTGAGTGAGACTGACCTGTGGGAGAATATCAGTGGCAAGGGAGGGATGATAAACCAATCATTTATGAGCAGCTGTCACTTCATCTTCATTCTTCTTCTGTTTAGGACAGAAGAAGCTCTTGCTGGACTGTCCCTTGCCTTTCATATCTCCATCAACTCTAGATTCCTAAGAGCTGCAGCTTTAGCTCTTTTAGTGCTGAGAAGAGGGTTTCTGTCCCAACTGAGTCGTATTAATTTAAGTAGACTGGCTTTACTCCCTACAGCAACCACTGGGGTGTTTCTTGATCCGTGCTACACTTCATTTTCTTCAGTATCTCAGCCTATGAATCTGGCTTGTTCCTTCTTCAGAGCATAATTATAGCATTGGGGTCTGATCTTTTATTAATTCAAATGCTTTCCTAAGCATGCCAGTGTTGCTACTCAAGGGATATATGATTTACATATTCCCATAATTTCATTTCTGATTACTAAATTCATCAGCTTGCTTCAAAGTAGTTCATAGTATAAACATAGTAAGACTTTCAGGAACTTATGTTCATTGCATATTAAACATTTTTCTCAGAACAGCACCACAGTTTCAAATACAAATCAATATGGTTATTAGAAAGTTTTCTTTCAGTGAAAAACATGCACACCTACATCCTCATCATTTAGGAGAAGAGAAACAGTGTTTCCAAACTTGAAGAGTTAGAAATAAAAATAAACCTTTATAGGCGCTAGCTAGTCTCTGCTGAACAAAAAATGACCAGTTTGGCTCTTCTCACATCTGCAACCAGAGGTAATATTGAAATTGAAATAACTGTATCAAATCCAAGAGAAATATGTATTGAAAACAGAAGAATTCCAGGCTAAGGATGGGAACCCAGGAAGCAATTAATGATGGAGACCCAGGAAACAAGCAATTCAGGAAATGCTACTTCTCTTTCTGCAGATGTGTCACTATTTCATAGACTTGTTAGAAACACAAAAACTGTCAAACCTTGTTGGGTGTTTTTTCTTCCTTTACTGAAATATTTAATAGGGATTATGGGTGGCTTACTAGACATCTGACCCATAGAAGTGTGAAGTTGTATGTTTTTCAACATGTTCAGCTTCCCTGAGTGATAGACTATGTGGTGATTTGGTACTACCCTGAGCTAGATTCCAGCAAAGTGGCTTTGGGGAAAAAAACCCCCCTTGTACCTCTATCAAGTAACATTGCACATGGAAGAGTAATACTTAAGTAAAAATCACAACCCCTTTTGCTTTTATGTAAAATGTATATTGTATGCAAACTTCCAAGCTTCTAAAAATAGAGTGGTGATTGTCTTGCTCTGCACTGGTGTAGCCTCCTTTCATCCTGGGGGCAGTTTTTGGGGGTCACAATATAGAAAAGACATTAAACTATTGGAGAGCATCCAAAGGAGGGCAGTGAGGATGGTGAAGGATCTGGAGGGGAAGCTGTGTGAGGAGGGGCTGAGGTGCCTTGGTCTGTCCAGCCTGGAGGAGACTGAGGGGAGACCTCAGTGCAGTTACATCTTCCTACTGAGGGGAAGAGCAGGGGCAGGCACTGATTTCTGCTCTGTGGTGACAGTGACAGAATCCAAGAAAATATCCTGAAGTTGTGTCAGGGCAGGTTTAGGTTGGATACCAGGAAAAGGTTCCTCAGCTAGAGGGTGGTGGGGCACTGGAACAGGCTCCCCAGGGCAGTGGTCACAGCGCCAGCCTGACAGAGCTCAAGGAACATTCAGAAAACCTTCTTAAGAACCTAATGTGGTTCTTGGGGCTGTCCTGTGCAGGGCCAAGAGTGTGACTTGATAATCCTTGTGGGTATCTTCTACTTCCAACTAGATGTTCTATGATTTTATAATTTTAGTATTTAATTGTAGAAAATGTTTAATTACATAGAGTTTCCCATGTTTAGAGAAGACAAAACAGAATTAACCCACTGCCATTTACAGCTCACTATTACGACATCCAATCACTAGCCATACAATCATCTGAGAATGAGAACTATATACCAATGTTATATTAATGTTAAGCTATATTAGCTGTTATTTTACTGAAGCATGAATACAGTTTGTAAAAGTGTTATAATAATAGGAAGACAACTTGATCACTGCATTCTATTTTTTTTTTTTTTTNTTTTTCTTTTTTTTTTTTTTTTTTTTTTTTTTTAAGGTTCTACACATAGGAAAAGCAATATGTGCTATTTAGGGAATTTTGTGAAGTTCCCTTGTTTTTATTCACAAATCTCTACATTTACATTTAATATTGAATTTCTATGCTGGGACACAGTTTCAATCAGCATTAAATTTTACTTTACATATACATCTGTTTTCCAAATAATTCCTTTTTTTAAATGATAGTATTATCTTAGGTAACATAAATTATTATATTTTATAATAAAATGACAAAAGAATGGTACATCCCAAGAAAAAATTGGCATAGGTAAAACCCTTCAATTCAACCCCCCAAAAAAATCCAAATGAAAAATAAGTTTTGCTGCAAAAAAGGAGTCTTCTAGTGCACATCAATCTCTCCTAAAATAAGTTTAAAAATTAGTCCACATATATAATTGATTTTGTCTGCTTATTTTGTATCTATACTAAAAATATTACAATAGGAATAAACAGATGCAAATGTCACCAGAATTAAAACCATACTAGATATCTAGTCAATATTTTAACAGAACTAATAAAGTTATTTTCTATATTGCAGGATCCCTCACAGCACGAAAAATGGTTATCATATAGAAAAATTTACTATGGTTCAAAATACTGATTTTTTGCTGAGGGGAAAAGTTCAATGGAATTTTTCAGTCAATCACTAAAATTCCATTTAAGAAGTCAGATAAAGCTAAATGTTACTAATAATTTAATAAATCAGAAATAGGAAATGCTATTTCTTTGCATAAAGATAGATAGGAAGCCAGGATAAGCAACACTCCTTAAAGTATTCATGAATTTGTACAAATTAATGAATTTATTAAAATGCATCATCCCAGACAGATGACCAGACAAAAAAAGGAAATTATGAGTATAATTAAAAGCAAATTAAATCTGTTGCAATTGCAGAAAACCTACACCAAAATTTTCTTTGTTGTTGTATGTGCCAAAACACTTGGGAATATCCTAAGCACATACTTGTTTCTATGAAAGCCAGTCTTGAAGCATCTCAGGTGTTTCACTTTGCATGATAGATAAACTCTAAGTCTTGATTACTTCCCAATTAAGGACACTTGCGATTGTCAAACTCCACTTTCCTCATATATTTCTTATCAACAAAATATCAGCCCTCAGACAGGAAGAAATCTGCACTTCTGCCAAGAAACAGCTACCTGCAAATAGAGGTGAAGGGAGTCTGAGCTCACCAAGGTTCTGCAGTTTTTTATGTAAAACTGGACATTCACAAGACCAGATATTAGGCAAAATATGATTTAATCACAACTTTCAGATGAATGAGACCCCCTCTTTTCCCTATTCTAGACTCAATGGTTTTTGGAAGGGTATAGAACTACGGAGGATTATGTGACATAAAAGCATGACAAACCCCAAACTTTTTTGGTGTTTGTTTTTGGATTTTGTTCTTTTGTGAGGATTTTTGGAGTTTTTTTTTTTTTTTTTTTTTTTTTTTTTTTTTTTTTTTTTTTTTTTTTTGGTGGTTTTTTTTGTTTTTTTTTTTTTTTTTTTTTTTTTTTTTTTTTTTTTTTTTTTTTTTTTTTGTTAAAAATATCCTAGTTCTCAATACTAGTCAAAAATGCATTAATCCTTAGAAAACCTACAGAGACTGAAGTTCCATAATTCATTCTTTCAGTGGTGAATCAAGATACCTATTTGTACGGGTAAACAACCACACAGGACTGATGGCAGGAGGATACTTCCCAGAAGCGTTGTCAGTGATAACATGCATAATGCAGTGAGATTTTAAATGAGAACACAGCTTTTGTAAATAATGTACACTCTTCAAGACACCCTCGAGACACTAGAGAACACAATTCCTTCAGATAGAGATTGTGCTTAAAATACTATTTTTCCCCAGTGTTCCTGATTTCCATTAGAAACTTAAGTCAGACTAAAAGAAAGAGTTTCAAGTGAAGTGTTTTGAACCCTAAGAGGAGGGCATGATAAGAAATAGATCTATAAATATAAAACAGAAAGCTATCCCAAAACAAGAACAGTGTTGCTGACTTCTCTTATTTGAAATGATGATAAATCACTTACACTTTTTTTTTAGGAGAAAAAGGGAAAATCTGGCTCACAGAAATGCACATTCTGTTGTAATTTCTCCATTTACAGGCCCCAGAAAGGGAGGGTGAAAAAAGATTCTGCTCAACCTACTTCTTGAATCACTGTAAATTGTAGTGCAATCTAGAGTTAAGTCTAACAAAAATGTATGAGCTGTTTTTCTTGTTTAAACAAGTGTCAGCTTTTGAAGCATTTGGATAATCCTGAATCAGTAAGAGCTTGTTTGCTAGTGGAAGAAGATGAGTTATCTTTACTTTAGCTGAAAACGGAAAAGATACATTAAATTATAAAATTATACCCCTATCTCTTCAGTCTTCAAATAATATCCTCTCTTTTACACCTCATTTCCACTGTCATACCTTTATTTTGTCTGTCAGGCAGCATAGAAGGATCTTGCCAGGGGAAGCGAGAACAATATAGTCGCAAGACACAAAAGAATTCTACTATGTTCATACCCTTTCCACTTCCTTTCTTCTTGATCCTTATCTTTGCCAAGATTTGAGACGTCTCATTTTGTCAGGACTTCAGCTAAGCTAAAGATAGTGTGTAAATAAATCAGGCTTTAAAGACAAACCATTCTTTCCACTGATCTCAGAGAAAATGCTGGAAATAGCAGGGAACAAAAATTGGGACACAGGAAAAGCAAGCGTCTTTCACACTCATGACTCATCTTGCTAACGCGTACGCCGTCCTGTTTGCCTCTAACACGGTTAGAGTATTTGTGCTGCTCTCTCATCTGCATTACTAGTTTGTACCAAATGTGTCAATGTATTGGAATGAATAGTATAGAGTCCTGGAGTTTAAACTACATTTTGCAGAAATTAACCCGTGATAATCTAGAAGCACATGCACTGTCTTTAAAACAAAGCAAAAACCCTAAACACAACAGGCAACAGAATTGCCTTAAAGTCACTGCTATGTTATTTCTTCATTGAAGACCTAGGAAAAGGTTTATAGATGTTTGTCCATACATAAGAAAACAGAATAGCAAATTTAGGACTTTTTCCTTTGCTTGTTTTTATTTTCTCTTGACATATTTTCAAAAGGTCTTTTCCAACAGTAATTACATTTTCAAATTTCTCTACTGCTAAAAACAACTTAAAAGTACATTTATATGAGTTTAATAAGAGTTCTACTCATGCATGCAAGTAAAGAAGGTAGTTTATATTGAAGTAACAAGGCATATATCTTGTTATGATATATATCTTGTTACACATTTATCATAACTGTGTGTTTGTATTTGGATATAGAAAGCTGGGGAAGTGTTACCAGTATTCATATCTTTTCCCTGAAGTTTTAAAATGTATATTCCTCTGGAATCAAGGCATCTCAGAATTGCCTTCTTGAATTGAGGTAATTAAAATGTAAAAGAGTCTGTATTACTGGCATCTTCTGGTTACCTTTATCTCAATTTTAACCTCTGAAATTTGCTATCAAAATGTCCCTTGTTACTCAACTGTTTTGATACATATTGTTAGCCACATTTTTAAAGAAAAAACAAGGTACATAATTTTTAATCCTTTTATTTTTCCTCATGGAGACCCTTTTTATCGTTCTGTGGAATGCATCTGATCATTTTTTCTTTATGACTAGGATGTCTCTGAGCCATTCCCATTCATTTTCCTAGTCCTCACTAGACAGCCAGAATAAAGCCATTTTCTGAAAAGCAGCCTAAATGTTAAGTATAAAAAATAATTTCAATAAACAGCACTGGCCAGCACCAGTTTTCCTAAAAGCGTGGTGACTTAGTAGGCACCTATAAATCTGCTAACAGGTGTTTAAAGTGAGAGACAGTGCTTTAAGACATGAAATCTTCTACTCCTTCATTGCAGTAACATTTTCAATGCAGGAAACACCCCAAAGACTACCATCATGACAGAAATAGTCCAAAAATAAGAAGTAAGATTTGGGGTGCAGTGTATTACCCCAATATTCTGTCCCACAACAGTTCTGACTGACAGGCAGGCCTATTCTAATTATCCTTTTTTCTTCTCTCCTATCCCGACACAAAATTTCTCCCCCCAAATACCTTTAACTATACAAAAAAATCTGTATCACAACCTTAATATTGAGACTGAATTTGAATCAAAATAAATAAACTTCTGTCAAATCAACTTCTGTCAAACATCTACTAGTTTTTCTTGTCTTTTCACTTCCTATTTACTACAGAAATAACACGCATGTGAAAACAGAGTCTCTTGACCAACTAGGGGTAGTCAGGAGAACCTGTAGTGGCCTGAGTAGGCAGAATGACACACTACTTTGAACCAGATTTTTTTTTAAAATCAGGTGCAGAAGGCACCTGATTTAAAAAAAAATTAAAAGGTGATACACCATTATTTACTAGACTTGGCTGGGACGACTTTCTTACACTAAGTAACTGCAATCCATATTAAACAAATACTTGTTTAAAAGCTCTCCAGATGCATCTACCAAGCAGCTGTAAAATCAGTCACAGCACAGTGTAGACACAGACAACCTAGCTGCAAGTGGACTTTTTTATATTAAGACTCAATAAGAATTTGGTATGTTTTTAGACAGAAGAGAAAGAAAGAAAAGTTAAAATGTTTTCCCATATCTGTGCTATCCCTGCCTTCTAAGTTGAGCCCACCTGGAAAATTTTCAGCCCAGTTTTTATTTTTTATGTGCTTATGCAGGAGAGATACAGCATCATCTTTCCTCATTAAAAATAAAATGTTTACATGAGGTTTTGGAGTAAAAATTCACCCAATTAATCATAATTTCAAAAAGTCTTGACAGTATTGTAAACCTTATGCATTGTAAAGTCTCACATCTAATGGGCAAATGAGCTTTCAATAGGAACAGAAGCATTGGGCTTTTGTTGTAAAGTGAGCTGTAGCTGAAAGGCTACATGATTAATGTATCACAGACTTTACATAAAAACAAGATATATTACTGTTTGAGGATAAAGCTAAATTTAAAGAGAGGCCTCTTAAGGAAATTTGACTGCCAAGATAAAATTCGATAATTGTTTTAAATTTCAATTTGTCTGTAATGTGGTTTTGGGAAGAGATACTACATAATTCTGATGCTTCCAAATTCAATTCTTTGTCATATTCAGGCTTTACCACATAAACATTCACCAGTTCCTACAAAAAGGACATCCCAAATCTTTAATCATCGCAAAAAAAACAGTACCTTGACTTTGTATCTTAAAGTTAAATTGAGTGACATTATAAAAATTAAATTACTTCTTCCTCATCTCCATAATATCCTTTAAAATGCCTTGCTTAGGCTGGAGTATATGTCCTATTTCTTTATCTTTCTTGATGACCCCTCATGCCTGCAAGTCAGCTCATTTTTCTCTGGTGAAGACTGCGCCCTACCAGTGCACGCTCTAAAATTTCCATTAAAATCTAGGGCATCATCATTCATTCTTATCTGCAGCAGGCTGCCGAGCAGTGTGAGAGCAGCAACTGCAGGAGAACTTGTCTCAAAGGACAATATAGTTATACACATCACCATCCAGAAGGGAAGAGAATTCTACCTGCATAATACCTTATCACATCCACTGCACTGGGAATCTTAAAATCACCGGGAGTGGTGTAGAATGTTGTTATAAATTCTCATGCAATGGCAAGTCTTACTTAAACAGCAATTTACCAGTAGGCAATTAGCTTCTCAGAGAACATTTTTATTACATTCACGTCACAATGAAACGATCTGTCTCATCAGCTGTTGAATATTTGCTGGTTAAAGCATTATTATTCTAAATTAGCATATAACAAGTACCTGAGGGTATTTAAACTTGTCTATGTATTTAACCTTCTGGTTTCTAAGTCCCTCTTCTTCAACTAAATTCTTAAACATAGTTCTTAACATTCTTAAACAAGTTCTCATACCCAAAGTACATGAACACCTTTCCAAAGTGTTTAAGATAGCCATGGTCATCCTCTTCCTTTACCTTTTCTATTTTGCAGGGAGAAGTCATATATGTAATTTTTATGCCTGTATGAACACACATTCTGTAATACTACACAGGAACCACAATCTTGTCATGCTATTTTGCCAGATCACAAGTCTCACATAACTCTCACCTTCACCCACCTCATTCTACAGAATGACTTTTCTTGTATCCTGAGCCCAAACCATCACATGCCTTGAAGTCAGAATCAATAATTTGATTTTGCATTCCACGGATATCCTATTTGCACTTGTGTACAGAATGGAAGGTGGGCTGCAGTGCTCTGTGTAGCACTGCTCGAACTGGCCTGTTGACCTCTGGGGCTCAGCAGATAATTTTGCCACTGTCCAGGCAAAAGAAGAATACAGATAATCTGCAGGCAGGTCAGGATCAGACAGTTGTGCAGCAAAATGCACCTCAGAGGATTTGCCACTAGCAACTACTGCTACAAAAGAGCTCAGCATCTATGGAAGCCTGAGTAGATTGCTGGCTGGACTGATCTGCTCTAGTCATTGGGGTTTTATCATGTGTTTGTTGCCACAACCTTTCCCACATTGTGTCCAGTAGACACTGACACATTAATTTTCCTGGCGTACCACACAGGCAACTTGAAATCATACGCTTTTGTGCCAGGATGGCACAAACACATCAATGTTCTTGTTGCTGTATGGCACAAAATATATTCCCATATTCTAGGTGCCCATTTCTTGCAATGGGTTAATGTATGCATTGACCAAATAATCCATTAATGACTCCTTATTTAAATAATTCAGCAGAGAAAGTTTATTTTATTATAATTTTTTGGTCTCCTTTGGTCATAAATATCTGCAACAGCACTTACCAAAGGAAGTCATGGTCAGGTCTGTTATGTATTCAAAAAAACAGATGGATAGAAGAGCTGATGTTTGTCCTTCATGTACTAACTTCAAAATACAGCTAATACTGATTAGAGTTGATCTCTGTCCTGAGTCTAGACATACTGTAAGTGGTCAGACAATCTTAGGCTTGTGTTAATTTGGACATTTCACAATGGATTATAGGCTGGACATAAGCAAGGCAGCATTATAACTGATGAATAAATGATGAATTGCAAAGCAAACTTTCATTGACTGGCATAAAAAATAGATCAGAGAACAAGTTATTTTCGCACTAAGAAGGCTAACAGGACTTTTAATGTGAAGGAATGTCATTGAGCTTAGAATCTTCAGTGATTCCAGGACAACATGTAAACTTTCTGAAGCAGGTAAGGAAAGAATTAAGTTCTCTAATGACTGAAACACACCACAGACAGAATCCTGGTAAAATGAATCCAGTTTTAGTAGGATTGTGAGGACTGTGCCTGTATCATGGCTTTTTCCTTTGGGCAACAGGAGAAAACTCGTGGTGATGCTCTCACTAGTTTTCATCAGGCTTCTCACACCATGTCATTCCCTACTGCTACCACAATACAGATGTCTTATGAAGCATGAATCTGTCAACCATATCCATATGGCAAAGAGATAATAATTGGCTTAATATTTTAGCATACAGATTACAGGTGAAGTAAACAAATTTACAAAGTCAAATGCACAACAGCAAGTTTACATACTGTCAACTGCAATCAACAGAACAGCCTCACAAATATCAAGCTTTTTATTGAAGCTGATTTCAAAAGTTATCATTGAGAAGAATGACAAGTACATTGATTTTTATATTGAGAGACTAAACCCATTAGTCTAATTTCAACCCCACTCCCTGATCTTTCTGCACAGGAGGAGGATGACATATACTCAAAGGAAAATGACTGAGGCTTTAAAAGCCTAGAAATAAATACTTGGTTGCAGAAATTTAGTGAGTACACATACTGTCATGTAACCAAAAGTGGCATAAAGTAACAAATCATCTTTAAATGGCATCTAGAAGATATTTGTCATTTGATTTATTCTGATGCTGTAGGCTGATACAGTACTAGTTTTAGTCAGTATAATTATACCCAAGAACAAGAGATTTACTGCATAAAAATGTCCTGTCCCAAAATACTTTCATACATTTTATACTAAATTTTAGTATGCCTTATTTAGCCATAATTCTATATCTGAATCCTACAGCTGGAAGATCAAGTAACATAAAACATATATTGTTAGGAGGACAATACAAGTTATTGACAAAGTGCTATATCCATTCAGCTTTTTCAGAACTATGATAAACATCCAGCTGACTACTTAGGAAATGCTATGAGAGCAGGAGAGGGCTGTACTATTTTGAACCTGTGGATGAATACAAAAGAACAAAGAAAGAGAATGAACTCAATTGCTGTTGCTAAGAAAACTTAAGTCTTTATGATAGTTAGATTTAAATGGCAAGGAGCATTAAAAAGCCTAAATGAAATGGCATTTTAATACTTAAAACCAAATAGAGCCTGTAAATTCGCAAATTATCAATACAATTATTCACACTACTATCAATAACTGGTTTTGTTTCACTGCGTGTCTCCTCTCTGGAATATGTATGTAGTTTATTTTAATTACTTGGGACTTGAAATATGTTTTCCAGTATCAGCCAAGAAAAAAGCAAGCATGATTTTCATGGTAGCAGTTTAATATTATACAAATACCAAATTATTATTGTTATTTAGCTAGTTAGAAAGGTTTACATTTTGAAAAAGCACAAGTTACATTGACTATATTAAACTTTATAGATTTAAAGCACTATGTGACAACAGGACCCTTGAATCAGGAAAAAAAGTGGCTGAATTTGATTTAAAATCTCAGTAGGCAGAGTTTTGTGGTTTGCACAGATTTAAATATTTGTTAGATTGGAGACTTAACACTTTTACAACTACAGACTCATCACAATGTTGCTACTACCTATTCTAGTTATTACCCAGAATTAATTGGATTGGAAACATTTTAACAACTCCACATGGCATTTTTAATCCTTGGTGAAATCTAAATGGTAATTAATTTAAAAGAAATCAAGTAGTCTTCTCAAATTTTCAAACTTCTACAAAGTACCATGTGAACTGATGTTGTGATTCACTTTAAGTAATCTTCCATTCTTGCCCCATCTATGTAACACTAAGAATTTTTAAGCCCCCTTAGTGATGAATCAAGTATAGTCCACAAAACTACATGCTAGGACATACCTATGTTTTTTAATTGGTCCCAGAAGAAACAGGTCTTTTTGTTTTCAAAAGGATGTGCATCTTAATTTAAACTGTTTTACAAAGTACAATGGTTTTAAAGGCAAAATACCTTCCCTACACTGGGACAGCAGCAAAGGGAGTCCACCAGTGACAAGTCTAAGTGGTAAGAGGCCACTGCTGGGCAGCAGCTGTCCCAGCAGACACCCAGAGTGATGTGCCCTACTTAGCACATCTGAGACCCATCCAGCCTTTGCAGGGATACAGACTCCCCAAACAGATCTTTGCAAAACTTCTCTTCATCTAAGGCTTTTCCCTGAAGCTTAGTGAGAGGAGGCAGCATTTGGGAGCTCAGTGAGACAAGCAAAAACCCTGTGTTAATCAGCTCAGCTGAAGCACCTCAGCCAAAATGATTTGACACAAGGTAAGCAAAACCTTGGGGCAGTGAAGTCCATGGCAGCACTGCCATCCTCTCCATTCATTTCTCAACAGCATCATAAACATCTATCCATCAGAAAATAGTATTTTCCCCTCCACTGTAGCAATCAGACACAGAAATGTTTATAGTTTCATTTGCAAATAATAAGAACCTTCTGGAAGATTTCAAAAGTTTCAAGTATGAATTCTGCATGCGCTTTTGCTTCACTTAATGATTACCAATTCCTTGTGTCCATATCAGATAATCCCCTGATTCAAGCAGAAATTGACATGTCTAAAGTAGTTTTAAACACCAGATTTGAACTTCATTCTCAAATAACAATCCCAGCACTTTTGAGAAGTAAACTTAGCAAAAATGAACACACAAATTGAATGCCGTGACACTTTGAGGCTGTCACACAAATCTTATTTGGAAGTAGATTTTGAAGTTGATTTAATTTAATCCAAGGGCCAGAGTGACTATAGTGAAGGTCCAAAATAACTATGACATGTTTGAAAATAAAATTAGGGGATTTGACTATACTTTCTCTTATTTTTTCCTCTAATTTTTATGGCACTTCTAGAATTCACAGTCTTATAAAGGAACTCTAGGAAATTTTTACCTACACTTCATCGAAAGTAACAGATGAAAAAACTTTACCTCTGTAAACTGAGACTTTTGCAGACATTGAAGTGCATGAAGAATATAATCCCTCCATTTAACTTATTACACAATTCTCATACTTAAGATAGTACAAGGTATTTATTAGAAATAAAGACTTACACCCTTAAATTACACTCAAATAAACCACCACACCATCTTTTAGAAAAGTTTGAACTTGAACTGTTAGTGTTTTGAACAAAGAAAAAATAATTAGTGTTTCCTAATGTTATTCTAATGTCAAAACTTGAGTAATATACTATATTAGTAAAGAACAGAATTCGGAAAAGCTAAGTCTATATAAAAGATTGGGAGGGCTGAGAATGGTTGGATGATTAAAGCACTAACAAATTTTGAAGAAAATATTTCTTTATCTATTCATTATTGATTGCATTTTCTTTTCTTTAATTTTCTTCTCTTCAGTCCTCTGCTAGAACTCATTTAAGAGGGAAATGTTTTGGTACTTTTCAGGAGAAATGGAGACTGTGGAAAAGAAAAAACTAGCCCTCAGGGAAGGAGAATGGAGAAAGTGAGCTTCATTCAGCTGCTTTAATGTCTGTGTTAACAGACAATAAAAAGGCCTTTTTAAAAAAATGCAGTGGATTTAGATCTTAGTGGATGGAATTACAATGAACTTAATGGTTCTCTCACCTAAACATCTGAGCTAATCTTTCTCCTTAAAATGAGAACCCATCCCTGGTTTTCTTATCACTGTTTCCACAAACACATTAGTTCAGACTGTAAAATATATCTTTCCGAAGTAATCGCCATGACATACGACAGTGTATATCTGTGTGTCTGTGTCAATTTTAATAGTTTATTCCCCTTTTATTTTTAATATGATCTTGTCTGTGGGAATTCAGTTGTTTAATATCTGAAATCCTCATCTCAATTACAATTCTAAGGCATTGTACACAATTTGGTCTGTTTTTCAAAAAGCCAGTGCAACATAACCCTGAATGCTTACAGAATGAACAGAGGCACATGCAGGTGATGCTACAGCAGACAGTGTCTGTAGCAAGGACTTGAAACACTTTAATACCTGAACCCTGAGCTGTGTCAGGCAGAGCAGTGCCAGCAGGTGCAGGGAGGTGATCTCTCTGATCAGTCCTGGTGAGACACATATGGGACGCTGGGTATTTGTCCTAAACCGTCTGTACTTTTCTCTCTATTTGGCCTCCTCTTAATATTGCTAATAAGTATAGGCTAAAAATCCTTAGGAATAACACTATGCTATTTGTTATTAAAAATTTTATTTTCACTGGGTGAAAAGAACTGTTTAATTTCCCATGGCCCAAAAGAGTGGTCAGTCCTTTTTTTATCATGTGTTTTGAGGTCATCTGTGATGTTATCAAGTTTTTCTTTTCTTCTCCAAATCTATCTAGTCTAAAAGCAGTGAAACTCACCAATGAAGGCAGATTTACTTTTTTTTATAAAATATAACATGATAAAACAACAGGGAAGTTCATATCCTAAATTGTTACTGCACGAAAGAATTAAACCCAGGTCTATTATCAAATATAGGCACCCAACACAATTCAAAATCAGTGAAAAAGGAACAAAGCAAATTGCAAGCAACAAGACCTACTGTGTACAGACATATTACTTTCACTCCTAGGCAGCTGCTGAGAGTTCACATTGGTGATCTGACTTTAGAAATAAATGGCTCCATTTCAGTGGTTGCCCTGAATCCTTGATTCAGGACATTCATTAGATGAAGTTTCAGAAAACAAGTCTACTGAAATGGAAGTGTGGATTCCTGGATTCAGAGCTGGAGGACATCCAGCTATGCTCCTTCCCTGGCAGAAGGGGATAATAGCACAGAATAGCACATCCTTGCTGACAGGAAGAACTGACAGCACAATTTTCCAACAGCAACAGTAGAAAACAAGAAACTTTTCTTCTTCAGCTCAAATCACATAAACCATTTCGTTTGCTTTCTGCCTCCCTTCTCAGCAGAAAAGAACAAACAAATCAGGGTTAAACCTTGCTGAGGGTGATGCCTTAACTTTTAGCTTTCATGTTTTTCAGATTCTGTGCTGCCTAGGTGTGCAGTTCTGAGCCTCATATTGAGTGTTAGTAAGCTCTCTTCATAGAGTAGGGAGACAAAACAAATCCTTTTCCAGCTGGAGACAAGGACCATTACACAGGCCCAAAATCATAAACAAGGGTGGACTGAAAAGAGAAAACAAGCAGGATGGGAGTTCATAATCTGAAGCTGTAATTGGATTATTAACCTCAATATGCAAACGGACCAAAACTTATAAAAGTTGTGAGATCTCATGACAAGTCATTCATTTTGTGACCATTTTGGGTCCACCTTGGGTGTAGCCCTGGTCAGGGTCTTGTCCTGCCCAAGGTGTATCCTGGAGGCCTTTCAATAAATACCTACTTTATTCTCTAGCTCTGTCCAGTCTCTGTTCCAGGTCCGCCTTCCCAAGGCACCAAAGCCAAACGGACAGTGTGAGTTTTCTGCAGGGGAAAGTGTCTTGGGCCACCAGACAAGGAACAATCTCAATTTCTTCCTACCACAGAAAGCAAATAAGGAACAAGCCAACTCAAAACCCTACCTCAGCCATAGTATCTTAACACTGACAAGCCATAAATTTCACACTCCACAGAAAAGCAAGTTTTTCTCACAGCAAGAAGCTGTGGGACCAGGAGTTCACTGAGGCATTTCAAAAGGAAATATTAACGATTATTTCAGTATTCTTTGAAAAACAGTTGACTGCAATAGCCTGAAACAGTTTCTGTGGTAAAATCTCACATGTAGCTGCCCCCAAAAATTGTGACATCAAGCACGTGATGTGGATGAATCAGTAGAATCTGAAAAGGAATTTTGTGCATATCCACTCTTCTACCACAATACCAGGGGGTACTCACTCTTGCTCTTGTAAAATTATTTATTTTTTAATGCCACTAGAAACTACTTGAGAATTCTCCTAAAAACATAAATTTATAAATCCTTTGAAGAAGTGTGAATCAAACTCAATTTCTTATTCTCATGTTGTGATAGAAAATAGCTTCAAAAATAATACAATAGCTTAAGCTCTTTCTAAAAGCATTTTATGTCAGTACATAGCTTAATTATTACAAACTAGCAGTGTAGAAAAAGTTTTTCAAGAAAAACTAAGTGTAGATTTGGTCGTAAAAGAGACAAAACCAGAATGTAATTTAATTAATTAAACTGTACTTTTAAAATTAGCTAATAAAAATATAAATTAAAATTAATGAATTCCCACATTAGCTGATCAAGAGGACTGTGGCTGTAGCCTTTACAGTGCCCAAGGAAGGGGCGATCATGAGACTTTATCAATAAAGAAAATGGATGGTACTGAATTACTTAATCAGATGAATGTATTTGGAACAGAATGTGAAATTGTTTGAGATTTAAGGGTTTAGAGAGATCACTGGTCAAGAGTTACAGCCACTACAACTCTACATAAAAACAGTGCTGACCAGAGAATGAAAATATGGGGAAGAAACACAACATACTGGAATCACAAAAACAGGCCAAGAAGAAGCACCTACATGTTTCAGCAGACCATTTCTTAATTAATTACCATGCTAAAAAAACACCACACTCAGACTAAATCAAAGTATACTTCAAAAGCTGTAGCTAGAGACAGTTTTTAATAACCAGGGGAAAAAATATCTTGTGACAAATTAACTACTTAACAGGAATCTGGAGAATATAAGTTGCCAAACAAGCAGTTATGACAAAAGTCTGAATTTATGGAAAGACTGTAATATTGCCCATGTTATCAAGAACTAAACCACCCTTTTGACCTCTAATCTGGCTGAACTAAATCAGACTTGAAAAGGGCATTTCAGTTATTTAAATGCCACTGTATTATTCACCTTTTTTTTTTTTTAAGCAAACCTATCTCCTTTGACCCCTTAGCTTAAATTTACTGTAAAAACAACAGGGATAACTACCAGGCTAAGATACCTTTATCCTCCTAAGAGGCAAAATTTCTCTGCATGTCTACAACATTTTCCAAACAAAAAGATACTTTAACATAATCTGTAGTGGGAAAAAAAAAATAACCCTAGGAGAATAGTGAATTTAATATTTTATTTTACGACATATTTAATTTTGAATTTTAACGCAACAGAATGTTAATAATTAAAACATCAACATTGTTTTCCAATCTTTTCCATCACTCTGAAACAAAATCATGTTAAATTAACATGGTCTTGTATTTTACATTTTATGAAATTTTATTACTCAAAGATAAAACTATTTTCACAAGTTGCTGTGCTACTCAGCTTGCTAAATAACTGAGTTTAGCTCTGCCACTCTCCTCAGCCTGTGGCACATGTGCTTTACAGACAGAAAGTGAGATCCAGGGACAAGATGAAGAAGCTTTTAACTATGAAGCACAAAATATGAGAACAAATGCAAGGGAAAATAGTACATATGTTGTCAAGATCCAGCAAACAGTTGTGCCAAACAGCATGTGAAAAACTGGCTTGGGTAGAAGAGAAAAAGACATTACCTGTAAGCAGCAGCAGCAGCAGTTTGTACCTAATTGTTCTCCTTCATTCCATGAGCAACCTCACTGATAACTGTCAAATCAGGAATCCATCTCACTTAGAAACCATAAACTTAGAGCATCTCAAAGCAATTCAAAGCATTTCAGAAACTGTTTTGAAAACACAGTAGCACAATGGCAGCAAAATTTTGGTTTTATTGACATATCCTCCTACTTAAGACACGTTAAAGCACCTGGAGTCAAAAATTGAGATAGCTCACCCCTAGCTTTCTTCAGAAGAACTGTGCATCTTCCAAGACCAATTAATTTCTGAGACAATGTATTTTCTACTAATTATATCAGCATCAGTCAAGCTTCTCTTATTCTGAACTTAACAGTGACTAAACGTGCTTAGAGAGCAAAATGATGTCTTTACAAATATATTAGACAAATGTCAGCCCATTAACCTGTGAATTAGATACCATGGATTTGGTAACTGCAGTTTAAGAAGACCAGTAGCCTTTTCTTAGGATTTTCAAGCACATCCATCTGTTGTTAACATCTTTAAATGAATGTCATCCAGATATTACATCAGATATTATTTTTATATAGGATATATGCAGGATTTAAGGCGCTGTAAAATTGCATTATAGGCCAGAATATGATGCCAAAATTCCAATTAGTAACTTGAAAGAGACATAAATATTTAAATAAGACCTCTTCCCTTTCTATAAGATTGCAACTTTTACTCTATATATTTTTATGCTCAACTCCTAAGTACTTCTACCATCTAATTTTATAACTAGCAAAGGTGTATGACAGAAGTCTGCCTGCAGTTATTATATGCTTATACATGTAGGCATATACATTTGAGACCTAATGTAGGCATATAATTTGACACCTAATTTGTAGGATTCTTGAACAAATAACAGAAAATAATCTAAAATTAAACAAACAAAAAAAAACCCCAAACCAACTAAATACTTTTGATGAGAGAGACTATTTTAAAGAATCAGGTCTACAAAAAAACTCTGCATTTCTGGGGAGCAGACCTACACATCTTAGAAGAGGCATTCATTTAGTATACCAATGTACAAGGTATTAAGGCTTTCTCCTCATAAGTTTGATCTCATGATTCTTGAAGAAATAGCACTTTGGTCAAAAAACTAAGATTCTGTTCAGTTCAGTGGTCTTTAGGTAAGTGGATTTGCCTGTTCATAGAAGTTCCCTGCAGACGTTTGACCCTATTTTCAATATATTCTGGAACTTGTATTTTCTGTAGTGTAGCTAAAACAAACATTTAAAAATAACTGAAAAACCCCCGTATTTTACAAATTACATAAATATAGATAGATAAATATATATAAAACTACTACTGTACATACATATGGTAAAAAATACTGATTCATCTTAGACATCTGCATCTCCTTACCTCAACAACATAGAATCACAGAATATGCTGGGTTGGAAGGCACCTATCAGGAGCATTGAGCCAAAACCCCAGACCTGAGCAGCACACCTCAAGAATTACATCATGGTCCCCAGAGCATTGTCCAAATGCTTCTTGAACTCTGTCAAGCTTGGTTTTCTGACCACTGCTCTGGAGAGCCTCTTCCAGTGCCCAGCCAGCCTCTGGGTGAAGAACCTTTTCCCCATATCTAACTTAAACCTCCCCTGACACAACCTCATGCTACTGCTTTGAATCTTGTCAAGGGTCATGAGAGTGAAGATATCAGTAGCTGCCCCTTCACTTTCTCCCATGAGGATGTTGAAGATCTGTCACTGGTCATCAGAGAGAAAAGTATCTGTCCCTCCTCTTCCCCTCACATGGAAGCTGTACCTGCAGTGAGGTCTCCCCTCAGTCTCCTCCAGGCTGAACAGACCAAGTGCCCCCAGCCCCTCCTCACACGGCTTCACCTCCAGACCCTTCACCATCCTCACAGCCTCCACTGGAAGCTCTGTGATAGTTTAATGTCTTTTCTGTACTTTGGCACCCAAAACTGCCCCAGCACTCGAGGTGAAGCTGCCCCAGAGCAGAGCAGAGGGGACAGGCCCCTCCCTTGCCCGGCTGGCCATGCTGGGCCTGATGTTCCCAGGACACGCTTGGCCCTCCTGGCTGCCAGGGCACTGCTGGCTCAGAGTCAACTTTCCATCCACCAGAACCCCCTGGTCCCTTTCCCTGATGCTGCTTTCCTGCCTCTCATTCTCCAGTCTATACTCACAACCATGGTTGCATATAGGTATAGAGACCTTCTGGAAAGTTTCCTAATGTTGTGCAGGCAAAAGACAATGTAGTTAAGTTCTCTACACAAGGGAATCACAACACTCTAGGAAAAAAAATAGCTTTAGAAAATGATTTAGCTAAATCAATGCAAGTTCCTCTGTGGATAATGATGGCTTATGTTTACTTTTTCTAAATTGTTATAAGACACTCTTCTCCAAACTAAGACTGTCTGCACAAGAGGGCTGATCAAATTTATCTTAGTTCATTCCATTTTCTTGCGTACACAGGTTTAATGGACTCCATCGTCACTGGTAATGCAATGAAGGAAGAGCAACACTAAGGAAAAAGAATGTGCTCTACAAACCAGCAATTAAATGTCAATATTATTCTCTTTGATGGCAATAACAATGTTTTCATATCTAGACAACTATGGACCCATTTAAATTAAAGGTCATGTTAAAATGCTCCTAAATGCATAGACAGTGCAATTACAATAAATATTCCTGGTACCTGGATATCCTGGGGAGGCAAACGCCCCAGTGATGGGCAGTAAACTTGAGTGGTTTAAAATGTCAAGGGAGGGATTGCATAGAGACAGTAAGACTCTTGCTGCCCTGGCAGGGCTTTTTGGGTTTTTTTGCTGTGCATAATTAGGAGTATAAAGTACAGAAAATACTTTCTCTCAGAAAGGTTCTGAGAGAAAGAAATCTTAACAGAGGTTGTTTTAGATGCATTAGTCCCCAGGACAATAAGATTACAATCAAGGCAAGTCTGTTAATATTGTATTTGCAGACAGAATTGAAACTGCAACCACTAAATAAATGGCATTTGTTAAGCAACAGTATTATTACTTGCTGGAGACCAGAAAAGTTATAATGGGAAAATAAGTTTTCTATTGTTCAATTTTACTTGTAATTTTAGTTTTCTTTATTAAATCAATAATGTGGTAATATCTGAACACATGTATGATCAATTAATTATAGAGGATTGGACTAATCTTCTCTTGAATCCCTTTTATGCTTATCTTCTATTCAACTATTGTCTCAAGTAGTCTAAACAAATTACACGCTAAGACTTGTTACAATTACCCATTTTTACCAGGATTTAATTTTCTGCAATATTTGTTCAGTATATCAGTAAAATAGTACTTTTAATCTTGTAGTGTTTCCTAAATCACATTTTTCTCTTGGAGATTATTGGATATGTGAAGAGATCCACTAAAAGAATGTCAGTCTCTAAAAGAGTGATTACTTTCAAACTAGTTATTCACCAAATTATTCTACTTTTAATAGAGTTTTGGGCATTTTTGTCAGTATCACACAGAACTAGAAGTGGAAGCTTACACAAAAGGAAGTCAGCCTAGCAACACAGCACTGGCCACATCACAATAGCCACTCCAAGTTTGCTTCCATAGAATCATAGAATCATTAGGGTTGGAAAAGACTCCAAGACCATTGAGTCCAACCTTTGACCAAACACCACATTTTCAACTAAACCACAGCACAAAGTGACACATCCAGTAATTTCTTGAACACTTCCAAGGATGGCAACTCCATCACCTCCCCGGGCTACCCTTTTCAATGCCTGAACACCCTTCCAGTTGAGAAATTAATTCTTTGACTCAGCCTGCGGTCCTCTCTGAATGTTGTTAGTGAACTGTAGAAATTGGCAGATGCTGACAAAGAAAGTGGAAGGCAGGTCAAACAGAAGCATGAAAACAAAAAGGATGCTGGAAAAGCACCTGATTTTTCTTCTAAATGTTATTGGTTCTTTTATCAAGGACAACAAAAAGCAACAATTTCTTCCTAGCAAGCTGTTAGTTAATTGGTATTTGTTGGTACAGTTGATAACTCTTTCAGAAATCAAAGCAAAGATTTAATTTTCAGTATCTGAAAAGATGAAGCCTTTTGTATTGTAGCTAAATGGATGCAAGGCAGAATCTTTCACTTAGATAAGATTATATTACATATTTGTGTGTTACCTCTGAGGAGTGGAACAAAAGCCATTTGAATACTCCCCCACTGGAGACACAGTATTCAATTGTTTGCCTTTGCAGCTACATCTTCATCGTGTACTTATTTATGCACAAGGGCAGCAGCAGGACAGATCTTGGTACATTCTTATAAAAACCTAAGATGAACTTCCTTCCAGATTTCCAAGACAGCATTTTTGAAACGACATTATTCTTTCTTTTGAGACAACATGCTTTCTGGCATCTAGCACTCAATTTTTCCTCTTTGTTGCAGCATACATATTTAAGCTTTTTAAAAGAAAATCTTTCACCAATTGCAGTGGAGCATATCCTTCATACTGTAGAGATTCTGAGTTTTTTTGCTAACATTTATTTCAGAAAGATGCAGCTCAGAGCTACCAAAGTGGAATGTAAAAATAAAACTATTCCAGAAATACACCATTAAAGTGCCTAAGCATCTTGTCTGGTTTTGGTTTTTTTCCTACACACAGCATCACTAGCACACTTCCCCTTGGTCACAGGTCCATCCATACTCAATCAATTTTCTGGCTTCTGCACTTATGAGATAAAAAAGAAAGGCCATGGGAAGACATTATAATGTTATATCTTTTGTTGAAAACACACAGTTCAGTTCCCCACGCCATCTCTGGAATGAGGTTCCTGTAGCAGAGGAGGAGGGCTGGCAGAGCATCTCTGCACCCTCCCCACTCTTTCATGTTCCCAGACAGTTACATTGCTCGAGGGCACCCTGAAATTGGGCTTGGAGGAGAAATTAAAGTACAGTAAACTTCAGTACAGTGAAGGTTCAATTCTTCACAGTCACTTAGCACTGGAAGCAGGTTGTATACTCATACCTCATTTTTGCATGAATGATTCCTTTATACTCATCAACTAGAATATCACCAGTAGAGGTGCAAAGGCTTTTTATTTAAAGAAAATGATACAGAAACAGAGTCTGGCAATTCTGTCTGAATTTGGTCTACGTTATGTAGTATATTTAACTTTAGCAGCATGCAAGCATGTCTTTAGTATTAGATTTTATCACTAGGAACTATGCTAGATTAGATGAAGAGCAATTGTAGATAAGGAAGTCATCCCTTAAAGCCTGATGTTTAGCTACAAACACAAAGAATGAGAAAAAAAATACCCTTAGAAGTTACTCTTCCTCTGTTACTGTTACGACTGTGCAACGGCAAAAATAAAGTTTACCATTTCACCAGTAAATACAATCCCCATGAAAGATAAGCTCAAAGGACTAGGCTAGTAATCCTGCCTCTGACACTTAACACTTCTGTTGTATCAAACAAATACAGTTTCTGTTTCCTTGTGTAGCAGCAATGCTAATACTTGTCTACTTTCCCCAGTGGTATTGTGAGGATAAATATATTGTCATAAAGGTCTTTGAAAAGGAAAAGATGTAAGCATTTTTATTGATGTTCTACTTCTCAATCCACTAGAGTATATTAAAAATAATTTCACTATTGTCAAGTGCAACCTCTACCAATACATATTTCTCAATTTACCAGTCCTTCTTCCTACAAACTGAAAAGAGAAAACAGCTCAGCAAGTATATTCTCTAGTCAACACTGCTTGTACACTGCTGCTGAACATGACCAAAATAATTTTTGCTAACTACAGCTGATCCAGTTTGCTTTTCTGTTACACTCTCGCAAAAATACCCAAACGACTTGGAGATCTGATTATCAATCAAATTGATTGTGGCTGAATATGAAAAACAAATACATGATTGGAAACAGCCAATATGATTTGGCTAAGGGCAAATCCTACCTAATAAATTTGGTGACCTTTATTACAAGGTGAACTTTTGGTGACCTTTTATGACTAGCTTTGGTAGATAGGGACAGAGCAACTGACATCACCTACCCCACCTACCCGGACATATGCAAAGCATTTGACACTGTCCTCCACAAACATCTTTGTCTCTAAACTGGAGATGGATGGATTTGCTGAGTGCACCTCTCAGTTACTGGAAGGCCAGGCTCCAAGACTTGTGGTCAATGGCTCATTGCCCACATGGAGCCTGTAATGACTGGGGTCTCTCAGGGGTTGGTACTGTAGCCGATACTGTTCAACATCTGTGTCAGCAGCACAACACAACAGAGGGACCAAGTGTACCCTAAGTATCTCAGTATTTCTGCTGACAACATCAAACTGTGTGGGACAGTCAACATGCTGCAGGGAAGGAATACTATCCAGAGAGACCTGGACAGGCTTGGGAGATGGGGCAATGCAAACCTTGTGGAGTTCAATAAAATAAAGTTCAAGGTCCTATATTTGGGTCACAGAAAGCTCAGAACACATCTACAGATTGGGCAGAGAAGGGAATGAGGGGAGCTCTGAGGAGAAAGACTTGGGGCTGATGTTTGAAGAAAAACTCAACATGAGATGGTGATATGTGCTCACAGCCCAGAAAGCCAAATGTCTCCTGGGCTGCATCGAGAGGAGTGTGGGCAGCAGACTGAGGTGGTTCCTCCCCTCTCCTTTGCTCTTGTGAGATCTCACCTTGAGTACTGTGTCAAGTTCTGGTGTCCCCAACATGAGCTGTTGGAGCAAGTCCAGAGGACAGTCACAAAGTTGACAAGAGGATGATGGACTGGAGCACCTCCCCTTTGAAGACAGGCTGAGCAAGTTGGGGCTGTTCAGGCTGGAGAAGAGAAGGTTGCATGGAGACCTCACAGCAACCTTCCAGAAACTGGTACCTACAGGGAAGCTGGAGAGGGACCTTTTACCAGGAACTATAGTGATAGGACAAGGAGTTGTGGGTACAACACAAAAAGGGGAAATTTAGGGTAGACATTAAGATATCCTTTATTGTGAGAGTGGTGAGGCCCTGGAACAGGTTGCCCAGAGAAGTTGTGGGTGCCCCAGCCCAGGAAGTGTTCAAAACCAGGTTGGATGAAGCCTTGAACAATCTGTTCTAGTGGAAAATGTCCTAGCCCATGGCAGTGGGGTTGGAATGAGATGATTTTTATTCCAATGCTTAACACTCTATGATTCTGTGTTAATAGCCAGATTGAAAAAAGTAGCATTAATAAACAGTAGCTTCAAAAAGAAATAATCTTTCTAATGCATTGTTCTCTTCCCTTATTCTACAGAGGAAGGAACCACTTCATTGTCAGAAAGAGAAATCATCCAGGACTGAAAACATTTGTCTCAACTTTAACTGGTTAGGAATTACACAGGCCAGGTTCAGGGTCACTGACAGCATATCTGTACTTGAGAGTATGAAGAGTGTAGTAGCTACATAACAGTACAAAACACCTAATACACAGCTAGAGAAGAGAAGGAAAAAGGGACTAGGGAACACAACCCTAATGCCAGCTATTCCTTTGCTTACCTTCTGGAGGGCAGATATTTTAAATATTTCATTAAGATTCCCTCTCAGTGAATCCCAGTTTGATTTTGGAGGCTGGAGGATAACTTTTAGGTCCTCTGTGAAATGACTGTGCAAGTTTTCCCTGTACTATCCAGTGAACACAATGGATTATTACCAGATATGGTTTTTGTTTCCCTTACAAAAAGTGTCCTCATTTTCCTGTACACGTTTCTCTAGTATATAATAAACAAACAGAGAAACATGACAGAAATTAATGCCTGCAGTGCAAGGCATGAAATGCAAAAATAGTTGCTTGGCAACAAGCATGAGAAATAAGAGGTTATGCCTGTACAAACAGCCAAGTGAGTGGCACAAGTACCATTTCTGACTGCTGTGAAAAGGATGAGTAGGAGACAGGATTATGAGGAGGGACTGTTTTAATGAAATTTGACTCTGTAGTTTCCTCACACTCATGAATGTGTGATAACACAATAAAGGTGTATTTCAAATTGCTTTCCTTATATGTCCTTACAGCTTTGTCTTTATTTCAACAAGTGAAGTTTTATTTTTAAAAAGTATGGTTTTTCATAACACTTAAAAACACCTAAAGTGGTGGAAGTGGATGCTGATTTTCATACGTACTTTCCTTCCTAATGAATTGGGTATTTGCAACTATTTTTCCAAGGAACGTCTATAGGAATTCTGTCAGCCTTGAACAATTAATCAATCTAATGTAACTCTAAATATATTAATCAATAAGTGCTTACTTTTCAGTAATAATATACATGCACTGTTCATACACCCAAATGATACCAGACTGACCATTTGGAACAATAGGGAAAAAATACATAGGCCCTCTCTTTATTTGATTCATCAACTTTTTTTCTATATACAAACTATCAAAGAGAAGTACCACTTTTGGTCCAGAAATCCCTGTATGTGAATTGTTAGAGGTGAGAAAGATAATTCTGAGGAATTATAATTTCATGCCTACTTTACTGTTTTACTTCTATTTTAGCATCCATCATTGTTCACTGTTGGATGTTAAGACTTGCCTGACCTGCGGCCTGATCAATTCTAATGTTCAAATTGAAAATTTTAGAAATGTGACAGACATTAAACTGAGCTAAATCCAACATGAACATGCTCTTCATCACAAATAAGATGATATGAGCATCTTATAAGTGAACTTGATCTCCCTGCTGCATTATATCTAATATTGTATCTCTGGATCCATTTGCCCAACAGGACTTGCAACTATGTCATGTTCTACAGAACACCATGTGTTAGTACTAACAAGTACTAACTTGTTAGAGTTAGTTAGAGAGTTAGAGAGCCTGTTAAAGTTATCAGCAGTAAATTGCATTGCTTAACTTCCTTTCAGTGCATTAACAACCTCTACAACCACCGCACTCTCTTTCATTGTCAATAGACATAGCTATTCTTGACCTTATTTTAACTCTACAAGTAACTGCAAACAGAAAATTAGACTAAAGCTATAGTGAAAACCAAGATGGTTGAAGGAGTTGCTTTAGGCTAATAAAATCCATTTTTTGTGATTGATTATACCAGGACAGACTTCGAGCTGATACGCCATTATCAGACTTGGGCAGACATGGAAGAACATAAGTATCACTGGAGGGGCAATTATTTTAACTCCTAGTGAAGATTAAATAAAGAAATAACAAAACCAAAAACCCTCCACCAATCAGTCCCAACCCAGAAAAAAAAAAAAAAAAAAAAAAAACAAACAACCCAACCAAAACCTATGTGTGCTATGTGTGGATTCAGTAGTTTTTGATTTGTGATCCTCAATGGCTTCAAACTACTGATGGAGAATGGAAAGATCAAAGAATGTATTTTTACTCTATGCAATCAATATTACACTAATGCAAACTTCAGTAGGCTACAATCTCCTTTTGAAGACTGAGACATCTAACTTGCAAATTTCACAAGAATGTGTAGGATCAAGAAGGGAGAATTAGCACTCATATATTCTCTTCCATTTTATTCCTCCTGCCCCTGCAGAATTCTGCCGAGTTATTTCTCTCATCAATTACTAAAGTAATACTCTACAACTGGTTATTCATCTAACTTTCATAGTTCTGCATTTTTATTAACTAATAAATATTATTCCAGGTTTAGGACCTACTTCAACCTTATATCAACAGTATTTATTACTCTTAATACAATTACTACCTTACTCAAATTGCTCATTCATGCTATATCAAATAAAATGGTAAAAGATTCAGTTGAATTCAAGCTGTGTTTTTCAATAGATCAATACAATGGCATGAAACTTCAACCTTCTTTTAAATGAAAAATGGATAATAATTACTTGAGGTAGTCTCAGTGTCCACAAATTCTCAAGAAAAAAGCCGCCTCATTTTGCGCATCACAAAACTTTACAGCTTGAGAAGGTATAACATTTGAAGAATGGGGGACAGATAGATTTCCACTCCATTTGTTTTTCAGCCTATGCAAATGCAAGGTAAACTAGAACAATATTCTTCCTAAATCACACTTGACTACACAGCGAGCAAGAATTTCAGCCTCATTCAGTTGCTTCCACGTGCTCAAACACGTGGTGTTCTTAGAGCTACCACGGGCAACCTGTCAAAGAGGGATAATGAGACTGAAATTTAAATAGGGGGTAAGCACACACCTCAAAAGTCACTTCCCAAAGAGAACAATAACCAAAGGTATCAACATATTTTGAACTAGATAGAAAGATATTTTTCTTTAGCTTTACCTCAAATTCTGTAATGTTAATCAAACTCATAGATCAGATCTTATCCTTGGGAATGAGGTCTGAATTTAAGCTTTCTCTATTTTAAAATTCTTGGAAAACCTTTTCCAGAAAAACAAGTTGAACAGAAAATATATTTATATTTTCAGAGGTATTATTATTATACCACCTACAATAAAATAAAACCTTATTAGGAAAATTTTTCATTAAAACTCTACTAGGCCAAATTGTAATCTTATTTACATTTATTTAACACTAAATGGAAGAGCTTAGTTAGCTAGAGGCTTATTTTATATTTATGAGGTATCAGGATCAGCCTTAGCAACATAGGAGAGTGAAACAACAGTAAGATATTAGAGATGGGTTAACAACAGGTTACACAAGAAATCTCTGTCCTAAAAATGGGAACCTCCAGTGGTTGTTCCACAGGAGCTGGACAACACAGATGTGATGGAATAGACTCTGGACACTTCTTACTTTGCTAAAAATTTCTAAACAAATTTCCTGGTAAATGCAAGATGCTGCTGAGACACTTGAACATCTTAGCCAAAATTCCAGTTCCGAGCATCAGAAGATAAAATCCCAGCAGTCTACATGTGATAATAGGCTTAATCATAAACACCATTTAGTTTCTAAGATTCAAGGCATTTGTCCTGGTAGAAATTTAACCCAAACCATTTACTTTTGTTTTCAGTCAAAATGTAGTATAGCAGTTCAAAGAAAATAAAATCTGGATATAAAATGACTAAACATCCTCTGTCTCTAAACTTCCTATAATAGCATCAACTTAAAAATATGCCTGCCAGGTACTATACATGCATGAATCGATCTTTTTGTATAAACAGCTTCCTAATAACATCAGTAATCAAATTACAAGAAAGTTATCAGGGAAACCACTTAGTTTAATTGAAGCAACCACCACACAATTATGGTGTCCACATCGAGTGTGCAGGTACTCAAAGTGGGTGATCTTGCCTCCCCAAACCCAAATACTGGAAAGAAAATAGATGACTAAACATGATGGACTCAGTCCAGGCAAACAGCCAGCATATCAGGAATATGGTATAGGTATTCCTGCTTATAAGAATTGAATGCAGCATTCCAAGAATGGAAACGATCTCATCCAAATTCAGACCTAGCAGACTACTGGTTTTAACTCTTATATTTCTCCAGTTAATGGCCTTTTGCCTTTTTCTTCAATACAGCAAAATACAAATAAAAGTATTTTTCAGAATTAAATAGAGAGACTATTTGCCAGCAACTGCAGTTAAAAGCAAAGAAGAAAAATAATGATCCAAGAAAACAAGCAAGCAATGGAGCTTCATTCTTCAGTTGTTATGGGATTGTTATGGGATTGTTTTGATAATTAGAATGACATTGTTCTTGTGGCAAGATGATACATTGTTACAGACATTTTCTTCTGTAATCCAGGCATAATGGTCAGCTTAAAGCTGTCTTTATTTAACGTACAATTAAGACATTTTAAAATATACCTATGTTGAACTGGACAAACCAACCAAATTTCCAAAAGGTTCACATATTCTGTGAGATTTCTTCCTATCCCCAAATATATTGGCTGATTTTAAAGGGAAAAAAAAAAAAAAGGAAAAAGAAAAAAAGAAAAAAGCTAAAGGGAACAGATAAAATGGGGGTTTAAGCTTAAGATGGTGGCTATGGTAATATTAGATTTGCATTTTCTTAAATCCTTCCTCTAGGAAATTGCTAAAATAGGAGTAAATCACAGTACTACCTATGAAAAATAATAACTTTTGCATCCTAGAAAAGTAGTGGGTCTCTTTCCAGCAGCCATAGAAAAGACCCATAATCAACATGCAGTCCTTAACAGAAGAACTAACTTTGAAATTGCACAATTTGCACTTCTAGTGTGAATGCTTAATAGTGCTTCAAAAAATTCCCATGTTTATGTGCATAATTATTAAACTACAGGGAACCTATAAGCAAAATATAGTATGACAATGTTAAGGTTAAGACTTTTCAAAGCCTTCATTATCAAAAGCTTGTATAATGCATTCCCTGCAAGAATTATAATGCATCCCTATGTACCATTGAGTCTGATGACAATTACTCATGATGTTTTTAGTCCTACCCTTTTTGCAAAACCTTTTTAGCTGCTTTCCATTAAAATATAGCTCTTTTTGAAAACAAGTTTATAAACTGTCACTAATAGGGTAATACAGGATAAAGAAAAGCTTGAAGATAGCAGAACATTTTTGCAGTTTTTCTGGAGGCTGAAATCTTCTGAGGTAAATGATCTATTGGCTAAGTTCCTGTATACTTCATTCGAAAATGAACTCCAGAGAATCTAATTGGAAAAGAGCTTTAGTCTAAACATGGCTTTGATTGTAAACACTTCAATTAAACATTTCAATCAATGAGATTAAGTGTGGCACTGAAGTTTTTCACCACTGGTTTTCATTTTACTTTTGTCTAAAAGACAACATAGTTTTGCTTCCCAAAGTCAAGATTTTATCACAGATCAGCTAAATCTGTGGAACTTCAAAGTGGAAATTACATGGCACATATATTGCTTCTTTTAATTCTAAAAGCCTGATCTGTCCGTCAAACCCCTGAATTCCTACCATGCATTTTATGAAGATATAAATGAGGGTATTTTATGAGGATTCTCTCCTCATCCTCATGCAACTCTGCCCTGTAGTGTGCAATTGTGATTGACTGTGCATCAGAGAGGATGGGAAGCCCCATCCAGAGCTGGGACTGGGGCTGATGGGCTGTTTATATGAAAGAATCCCTATCCTACCCATGGCACCTAAGAAGCACCAAGCTGGGCTGCACCAGTGGGGACAGCAGAAGAACCTTCAGGTTTCTGTTGTGCTGCTCTCTGTAGCAATGTATCTGAATAACTGTACCAGCCAAACTGTTTGTAGATAAGAAGATGCCTGCAGTCTTGTTTTTCAGAGTTCTCAGGGATTCGTCAAGGCTACAGGAACAACAACAGGTCTAAAAAAAATGAGGAAGAGCTTGGGAAAATGTCTGCAAAAAATGCAAAACGTAGATAGACGACACACAATGTGGTGATGGACACTTGACCAATTCGGTGCCCTGAAGGATGCGTGCATGTCTGATGGACAAATGATTTAGCCCATTGAGAGACACCTGTATGCATGAACAGTAGTGCTGGAAACTATAACTGTGGCTTAATGAAAACAATAAATCCGCTTCTGCTGGAATCATACTGATTTGTATGTTTCAGTAGCCCATCTTCCCCTGCAGTGCTCCAGGGAGATGGAGAGGGGTGCAAGAGCTCAAACAAGTTCTGGAAGCGGCTTTGTGGTAATGCTGAGCAGCACCAAGGGACACAGGGTCCATGGTACTCCCCATCTCAGGCACAGTGAAGCACAGTGTGCCAACATCATTTCACTTGGCAAAAGGAGTCCAACCAAGCAGCTTTTACAAGAGCAGAACAGTTAGCTACTCCTTTCTGGCTGCTAACACAGGCTACTGGTTCACTGAAATGAAATACTTGTGAAAGCTCACCCAATTCCTAACAGACAAAACCCAACCACTTGAAGAAGCGTATTTTGATTTGTTTGTCCTCTGCCATCTCACACCCCCAAATATTATAGTGTTTTCCTCAGTGATAGGCAATTGAATCATGAGACATTTTACCATACCCTAATGTACAGAATAAGAGCAGTAGAGGATTTACCATCTATGCAGCAAAGCATAGCTACTTAAGTGTTTTCATTAACTTGGACTTAAATATATTTAGCAGAAGTAATTATTCCATTTTAGAAAAGTAATAAAAAAAAAACCCCAAACCCACATTCCTCCCCTTTGTACACAAATTATTGATGCAATTCTGAGGTAATAGGTTTTCTCAATAATTGCATTCACCCCAAATACTAAAAAATTTAAACAACTGAATGAAAGAGATAAGTGTTGGTACCTATGCACTCACTAATACTTTTTCGCTCTCTTTTAAATAAGCTTTAGGAATTGAATGCAAACCTCCACAGATCCATTAATATCTTTTATTTTTAAATCACATTTTGATTTAAGCAACTTAAATATTTTAAAAGCTGCCTCTGTCTCTGGACATAAATAAAAGAATGCAGCAATACCCTTTAAAAGATGGGAGGCAGTACAACCAATTACGTTATTGCTTTTCTTTTGTGGCAGACTGCCTTCTAAAGGGGAAAAAAGCAGTAGGAAATATAGGAAATATATATATATATAGGATATATATATATATTCATATATAGGAAAACAAAGAGGTCAGTTTAACATTTTATCTATTTGTTGTAGGAAAGATACTGATATACCTGCATATGAATGTAAGGCATGTATATTTATGACTACTAATACATGAATACATACCTAGCCTAGGTAAATATGCTTTATTGTTGAAAGACATTGAAGTGTTTTGACTGAGCTTAGCAATTATATTGAAATAAAAATGTTTTATATGAAATGATACTACAGGAAAAAGTACCTGTGACAACTCTAACTAACTTCAGCATTTTACAGATGTTAGGCTTCCATTTTGTGCAAAGTGCATAATAAAGAATCAGTAATTTAAAACAAACAAACAAACAAACAAAAAAACCCAAACAAACAAAAAAACCACAAAATTGTTTGCCTTATCTTTTGAGATGCTATTCCAAAATTGATCTTCTGCAGAATATGACACAGATTATTGTTTTAAGACACTTAAATACATAAATAGTCCTCTAATTCTGGAGGCAGGATTGTAGACAAATAACCAATTTGTACTTGAATTTCCTAATTTAGAAGGGGAATAATACTCAAATCACTTTCTCAGTCTCAGATGTTTTCTGTGGATTTCTAATATTCATTTGCCATATTGATAGAACTAGGATGACACATAAATCATTGATAAGTGAGTGGCAGGAAGCTTAAACTAGATCAGAAAGAAATAAACAACACTTCTTTTTCTACTGACTTACAGAGAATAAGACCTCCATGAAATGGAGAAACAGGTTCATGAAAAACCATTTGGTTTTATAAATTAATCATTATGATATCATCCAGAAAACAAAACATGCTGAAGAGGTAATGATAAATTTGTCACCATTTTAGGAATCTGATTATCCTTACATATGTGCAGAATAAAGCAAGCTGCTTAAAAGTCTTCTGGAGAAGTTCTGATTTTTATCAGAGGGCCAATACCTTATTTCAGTATTTTATATGTATTTCATTCTACTAATGCAAAACTTTAGCTACTTGGTACTGTAATACTTGAAGTCATTTTAGTTTTCAACTTAGGAATGAAATAATTCATTCAACATAATCAACAATGCAATAGGTTTTCAGGACATTTCACTGATTCTCATGTCTCCCTAGCATGACTTGGATGGGTCAAACTTGGTTCATGACTTAGATGAACAAAACTTGATTTATTTTTAATATAAAAGTTGTGAGACTAAGTCCTGTAAGATCATTTGAGCTATGAATGGCATATGCCTACACACCTGTAGGAGACAGGGCAGGACTGTGTCTGCATACTTGCTTGGTTACTAAAGAAACACAACCCATTAAAGGGCCACATTTAAGCCCATAAATTCTGCATATCTCCAAAGTTCATTAACTAAGGCTCAGCAATGCATTTCATCATGGAACTATAACATCAGCATAAAGTCATAAGTCTTAATGTTCAAATATTTACTGAGCCTGTATTTGAACTGCTGCATGTCATTCACAGTACTTAAGAGCTATGCATGAAATAAAAAAGTCATCAGAAGCTTGGGGGTAAAAAAATCAAGCATTCTTCCCTCGTGTTTTTTCACTGCATGCAACATCAAATCATTTTGGTTATGCATGACTATGGAACAACTTGTGAGGAAAATAATTAAATCCCTAAATTCTTCTCTGAAAGAACATTCAAACTCTATGCCAGTAAAGATCACAGTGTTCTGGATGCATCCAAACATGAGGCAAAAGTTTCTGTAACTTGAATGAAGGCAAAAAAGACTGGACTCTTCACACAGCAAACTGATTGTCTACTTTATTGGATAGGACTTATAATGAATGCACAATATACTTATTCAATAGTCGTAACCTTTATATTACAATACTCATGTTAAAATCTATGTTCTTTCACCTTTCACTGTGCTAAATTAGTAAAATAATATTAAGCATTTGTTCCACAGAAATATTTAGTCTTTTTCTTTACAGGATATTTTGTCGTGCAAGTATCACTTTTAAAAAGAATGATATAACCAAGTAAAAGTATTTCTAAGAAATTGAAAGTCAATTTTGAGGTAAATTGAGAGAACTCCATTTCCTCACACTTGATTAAATATATGTGATGTGACTAAGGTAATTATTTCACCTGAATAATAAGTATATTAAAATTATGTGAAAAGCCAGTGCAAGGTCTTCAGCAGATGAAATTTGTGCTGGTATTACAAAAAGAACTGTAAAATACCTAGCTGTGCATAAGCACCAGCCATTTGGAAGCATTAATTGAGTTTAAGCTATCAAAAAATTCACGAGATTAGTTTTAGCTACAAATTTGCAGCCAAAACATGCACGTATTTTCATTCTACATTTATAAAGGAATTCTGAAGGCTCATGACTGGTGTTATAAGTGAAAAATGCTCTCTCAGACTGTAGGAGTGACTCTTTATTGCAAGATTTTCAATGCAACACTTCCCCCTCTCTCTCATTTTTAAATGGTTCACACATTAACCATTAATGCTTCAAACACTATTCTAGACTATTTAAGTCCAAAGAGTTTAGGCTAGTTTAGAAAAATCACATGTGTTCTTCCCCTTCATATGACCCTTTAATCAAACATGTCTCCATCATCCTTATTTTTAAGGCACAAGTCATGTTCTCTGAACATGATAAAAGGTAAAGATCCTAGCACCTTAATTTTATACTCTGATAAAATAAGGAATCACTAATAGCCACAACATATATAGACAAGAAAATCTGTCTACAGAGACACCTCTAGAATAAGTGCACCATTTGGTGAATCTCAGTGTGATCTTCAAGCACTTTAGGCTACATTGTAGTTAACCAGAAATTAGTTCGCTTTCCAGAAAGTGGAGATTAGGAGAGCAAAAGGCATGAAAGTGAGAAACACAACAACTAAAGTGTCATTTGTTAACAATTTATCCAAGCTGTATGCTCTTGCAGGCTCTGTTCTACCAATAGTTACATAAGCAAAATGACTAAAAGGGAGTCTCATGGGTGAAATGCTCTGCTTTTCAGGAAACAGCATGAAGGAGAGAAAGCCCATGAGAGAAGAGAAATGTGATAGCTGTGCCATTGCAGAGGCCTGCAGGATACCAGCCCTATCAAAGCTAGAGGAAATGCTAGGGCATACCATGCTTGCCTATGAACTATTTCACAGCCTAGAACAGGCATTGAACACACACTTATTGAAAGGAGGTTGTAGTGGAGAGGAAGTGCATCCCTTCTGCCATGCCACAAGTGAAAGGAAAAGAGGAAACTGCCTGACATTGTACCAGGGCAGGTTCAGTTTAAATATTACAAAAAAACAAAACAAAACAAAACCACCAAAAAAACCAACAAAGTAACTGTAAGGGTGGTTAGGAATTGGAATAAGTTGCCCAGGGAGGTGGTGGTATCACCATCTCTGGAAGAGTTCAAGTGCATGAGGCACTTGGGGATCTGATTTAGAGGTGATTATAGTGGTTCTAGATTGATTGTTGGACTCAATGACCTTGAAGGTCTCTTCCAACCTTAATGATTGTGTGGTACTTTCAATCCTATTCCATGTCTGCTCAAAAGTGCCTGTCGCTGACCTTATACCTAAAAGAACATTTTCTAGCTTTTCGCTACAGAAATTCACAACTTTAGGACAAGTTTAAGCTTTTAATATCAGAAATAAGTTCAATTCTTGTGATCTAGAAGTACAAATGACCTTCATGATTTTGAATTTTCTTTAGGTACTTGATACCAAGTTCTTCCTTGCAGTATCAGAGGATAGTATGGAAAAAAGCTTCCTTTTGCTTGTTCCAAGCATTTTATGCCACTGCAATTCCATACCATGCAGTGTATGCTCCCAAACTTCATGCAGCTCTCTCCCTTACTTCACAAACATTTTCCTTCTCTTTTTTTCTTTCTCCACACCCACACACCACCACTGTCAAGATAAGAGAGATTTCTGTCCATATATTTCAAAAGGAAGAGTGTTAAAAGCAAAAAGTAAAATTTTCATAAGATAAAACTCTCCTTCCTCCAACTTTTTAGAATATTTAGCTGATGAAAAGAGGTACCATTTCTTCTGAGGTACAGACAGCCCCCACTCCCATTGCCACCCACATCCATTCAGTATCCAATATGTTAGGCTGCATTAGCCCTAAGAAACATTTTCTAACAGATGTTTAGCTTTTGTATTAAATTTACACATTCTTTGGAGTTATTCCCTTGAGTCTGCCTACTATAATTTTCATCACAGCTTTAGTTAGAGGTTTTTATACAAGTATTAAAAGGTATTGAAAGATATTCCCAAACCATGCAGCTGAAGAAACTGCCAGAGGTCAGGTTTTACTTTTCTTACACGTCCAGCAAATAGAGCGAACACAGCACACATTTTTAATAACTCTGTTCTTTCAAATGTGAATCAACAACAAGGAGCTGTCAATATAAGTTTCAAATTAAGTGTGACATTTTTAGTATCTAAGTGCCAGAAGATAAGGAAAAGAAATGCAACATCTCAGTTAATTTTTCAGTTAATTCATATTTTCTTTTGAAAATTATTTTAGCAATTTTGATGACATCAGAAGATTACCTTAATATTAACACGCTCATTATTATTTTATCAAAAGCAATTTTTAAATGCAAAAGAAAAGTATTTTCTCTATTTCAGTTCAGACATTCCTCATAAATGGAATAAAAACAAATGACACTTTTATCTTTAATAAGAACATATAATTAAAACATAAAAAAGAAACACCAGAAAAAATTCCTGAAACTTAGCCTGTTACTATGTTAAATTCTTTCCTTTTGAACAATAAGAAAAACTTGTGTACCCACAAGAAGAAACCTTCATTCAATGTTTCCAGTTAAACTACTAAAAAATATAGAAGAGTTTGCAAAATTGAGTGATGATGTCATCAAGCCTATAATGCTCTAGGTGACTTCAAGTAACCACATTCTCATTTAATTTATTTTTTAATAATGCATCCTTGGAACAGTTTGCTATTCTTGTTTGTTACACTACTCTTCCTTGCTATAAAGATTTTAAAACTAACCCACTGAGGTTTTAAACAGAACGCCTGTTCAGAATTGCAAAAGTCAAGTCAAATAGAAGTATGGAAGTAGAAATTTAAGATAAACAGTAAAATATTAATATTCCATATTTTATAAACTGTGCTTGTTTTTTAACTGTTTATGAATAGAACATTAAGGCAAACTCTTGCCTGTACTTTTAACCATAAATTTTGGGTTTATGCCAAAGTTTGGAAATATGAGCAATATATGCACCTACATTTCTCTAAATGACTGTTTCCAGAATAGCTAACCTGCAGTAAATTACTTCTGAAATATTTTGCATTTTTTAATATGCTTTGGTAAGGAATATTTAAAATAATTATTTTAGGACTGATGCTCTTATGCTATTAGCCACAGAATGTTGACAGTAGATGATCCTCTCATATATGACTGCACTGGACATACACTGATGCCAGAAGGAGCTGCAGTATCAGATCTCCATGTTTTTCTTGTCTTTTTCCTCAAGTTATGCACTCTACCTTTTGAACCCTGTCCAATAGATTTGGTAGGAGCAAAGTTATGCCCACAGTGCTGACACTTACATTAACAGTCTCACTTCCTTTGCACCAGTCACTTGGATTAACCACTTAATTATTAAGTCATAAGCATCTCCTGTCACACTGCAATAAACAAAGGAATGGGACAGACAGCTGAAGTCACTTTGACACAGAGGCCACTGATCCACCTCTCACAGCACATTTGGAGCACTGTGAGACCTGCTATATGAGAAAATTAAGCCTTGTAAAGAGGCCCTATGGCACGGGATGTGGGAATTTACAGGCCCATTTATCCTAGGCCTTTCCCAGAAAATGCCAGAGTGATTACACACCTCAGGAAGATTGCAGTAATCCCAGCCAATTCTGAAGAAATGACAGTTAGCATTGCTGTACAAACAACACTTCCAATAGAGAGCTGAGAACAGATTTCTGTAAATAATGAGACTGAGGTGTTAAAATGTTAACTAATCACAGGGAAGTTTTTTTTAAATCAGTTGTGTGAAGGGAAGCCACCTCAGGTGTGCTGGAAAATAAACTGTAAATACTTATTCAACATAGTGAGAAATTGTTAATGAGAAAGGGATCAAAGCACTTGACTCAAATTCTAGACAAAGTAGGCTACATGACTTGCTTCACAGATATACTTCCCTGCAAGTTTCTTAGAAACAAGTATGCCAGTATAGACAGAGTCTGAGCAGAGGTCTATACATACCCTGGAAAGGTACAAATTTAGATTTGACTGACTGGAAACTACTCACAGGGGAAGTTCAGCTGTGCCCCATCCAGCACATGAGATGACAGGGCAGGAAAGAAAACTCCCCACGAGCACATGGCTTGGCAGCTACTCAGGGTGGGACAAGATCACAAATCTCAGTTGTAGTGACCACAGCATGAAAAGTCTGCTTACTGCACATGGTTTCAAAGGCGAATAATAAATACCCCATAAATTCTCAGGTGATAGCCACGTGGTGGCCCAACAGGAGCAGACACCATATGGGTGTGTTTCCACACTACAGCTGGAAGTGTACCTGGGCACATGCATCCCTGCTGTGCATTTGGAGTACTCCCTGTCCCCATGGCTGTGACTGGCAGTCCTGGGGTCACTGCCCCAATAATTATCTTTGCTCTAGTTGCCCACCTCTGGGCATGGTGAGGCAATGCTTCTGAGGGAGGTCCCTGCCCCAGTATGTTCCATGCCAGTCTACCCTGAGCCCTGACACAGCCAGGGGCTCCCCACTCATTACATATTTTGCTGTGCCCCCACAGGTACTGCATGGCTCACAATCTGTGACAAAGTACCAAAAGAAGACTTTGATGGGCTCTGTACCTGTGGGTCCTCCACGCCTGCATGGAGTGAGGGAGACTGTTTGCTATAGGGTTTACCCTCCCAGAAGGGGTCTACACATATGCCAAAGGTTCAGGGATGCACATGGTGCCAACATACCTGGCCACACAGGTCAGTGTAACTGGAGAAATGTACCTTTTTTGAAATCCACATGAAAACAAGCAGCACTCAATGAACACCAACATCCAGCCTCAGGGGTCACCACATGAGGTCACCAGCAGTCAAACATGGACCCCTGGTCTCTGGAGCAGCTGGTCCTCCCATCAGATCTCTCTGCCTTTACTCCTCTAGACCTCCTGTGACCCATGGCCCTTTCTACAGTAGCTGGACCCTAATCTCTCATCCCACCCACTGCACAGTCCTGCTTCAAGGTCACTGGTGGCCATACACACGAGAGCACACTCACACAGAAAATAATCAGCATCAAACTTTAAATGTAAGACAGAACACACTGCAGTGAAAAGGTGCAAGACCCAACCTGCCAAGCATAATGACTACTGGCTTGCTTAAACATGACCTGCCATTATTATACTCCCTTTTCTCCATTTTGACATCCTTCTCTCTAGTCTTGCTCCCAAATCAAGCACTTGTGCCCAATTAATTTTTTCTTGCTAATCTCAGATTTGCTAAATTTACTAAATTCAGATTTCTGATATTGCTATCCAGGTCTCAGCCTAACATGATACCAATGATACAACTACCAAGGTACCACTTGGCCTGCAAGGTCTCCCTTCACAAAAGGTTTCCAGTACTTGCCCCAGGTATTGGTGGGGTCTGGCCACCTTTATCACGACCCCATACAATCTGTGAAGCTCAACCACTCCTCAAGGTGCTGTAAGTCCTGTCACCTTCTCATCCTGTTGCTCTATAGGTCCAGAGGTTTCTCATGTCATGTCTTGAAGTTTCTCACTGTTTGTTCAATGAGCTCAACATTCTGGCCTGAATCTAATCATCTGCATGCATACCTTAACTCTATATTCTTGGGTCTCATCATTTACAGAAAGTCTCCGAAAAAATCGGAGAAAGTACCCAAGAACTAAAAGTGCCTTTACTTTGTCTCATGAAATTTCACTCCTGCTTGCCTGAAATGGATACTGATAAGACTTAGCATTTCCCTTCTACTGCTGATGTTGGCAACACCATCTGGCATCATGCCAAAAGTTTGCTTGACTATGATTTCTAATAATGGCCTTTAGAATTGTGAACTAGACACAAAAAAAAAGCCCCCCCAAAATCAGAAAAAAATAGTTGTCTTAAAAATTGTGAGTTTTAACATCTAGTTTGTTTTCTTCTGCCTCACTTTTGAGCTATCAAAACTGAACATTTACTGCTGTTTATAGATATTCATGGGGAAGAAGAACCTAAAAAATAGAAAAAAAAAAAAAAGCTGAAATTCTTATTCATCTATTGAAATAGGTTTGCTCACAGGTAAATTTATTCTCTGAATAAATTTATTCACATGGGGATGTTTTAGGAAAAAAAGAACATAAAAAAGCATGGAAATATGCAGCAGTGAAGAAGAATGTTTTTCTAAGAACAAGGGGAAATAAAGTCCAAACACACTGCCTCGGCTCTTTTTCCACGCACATCAACTCTCAGTGGTCCTACTCCCCTCAAGAGTACTAGACTGGAATGAAATTCAGCAGCCTAAACCATCTCTCCTCACACTTACTGCTGCTATTAATGTTAATTTTCTCATTCAGGCTGTATCATAATGCCAAGATGAAAGATTCAGACTGCCAAAGAATAACTAGCGGCAGTGAGAGGCTGCCTGGGGAAAAGACACAGTTGCACATCATCTCGTATGATTTTTTCCATCAGGACTGACTGAAGAACTAGAAAGAAGGCAAGGGGGTGGGAATAAAAAGAAGTAAAGTAGCACAAATTATCCTTTGTTCATGTCAATTATTTTTTTGTTTCAGGAAAAAACCATAGCCCAAGTGCAAGATCTTAACAGTTAAAATGAAAATTATAGTAAGATTAATTCAAATATCATAACACAATATACTGTGGAAGCTAATAGCTACATTATTGAACCATAAACATGGTTACTCATAGGGAGTCCTTTAAAATGCTGTCTTTTAATTTCTAATGCCCTATTCTTATGAGGAATTTTAGGAGTATAAAGGCTTGATTGTTCAGTAAATACTTAAACCTTTCAGAATAAAATAGAATACTTCAGTTAGACAGGACCTACGATCACCTTCTAGTTTTAAAAACTTATAGGTCAATGACTACAACTGATAAAAAGCTCATTAAAATTCTATTATTTTACTACTATTTTTGCCATTTGTATTTAGAGTCTCAGCACACATGAGATATATCTTGAAACACACTTTATAGTTTCATTAACATAGGTTGTACTGATACTCATAGCTTTAACTTTCTTATAGCTACACATAGTTCCTGTTCTGCTTTGTTGCTTGATTTGTGTGTCCACTGAAATATACAAGAAAATTTAATCAAAAAATCAAAAAAGTGACTGCTATTCAACACCCACTAATTTAACTTACCAAACAACAGAAGAAAAAGTAAAGAAAAATCTAAAAAAGATGAGACGAGCCATCAATATTGATACCAAGTCAGTTTTTTACTTCTCCACTGATAATACCAATGAAATTTCCAATGACCAGTAACAATAACATGGTATAAACCCCAGTACTTCTATTAGGAAATGCCTCCAGCAGTTAAGCATAAGAGAAGAAGAAAGAACAGATATTTTGCTGAAGCTGCACAGCACGTCACTGAAATAACAAGAGCTAGACTATGAACCATCAATTCCTCACTTGCAGGACACTGCCTTGAAAACCTCCAAAAAACACCTGGACTGCTAAATTCCTAGCTGCTTACACACACCATTTCAAAACAGCCTAAAAGCATCAGCACACACTCTGCCCACCACCATCCAGTAATTCCTTCCACGCTCATTTGGGGATGGAATTTAATCAAGAGGTGAATGATTTTTATCTACTGACCGACACCTTTGAACATCCATAGTTTTGTTTGGTATTGGACACAACAGCAAAGAGATTGTTTTTCTTTTATACAAAAGAGCGTGTAAATACCAATTTTTTGGGTATTATTAGGAATCGGATGAGAGCAATGAAGGAGAGAAAGGGGAGGAAAATCCTCCTTGACATCCTGTGCACCTGGCTGACTGGACTGATTTATAAACACCACAAAGGATACTCGAATGGATGTGTTGCCCTAGATGGTACAGCACATTTTTTACTGGTCTTAAATTCAGCATTTCTGTTATTTATATTGCTTCAGAATGGAAAATTGACACCTACTGTATATTGTGAATTACTACAGTACCATCTTCAATATAAGACTGGATCTCTGCCTGGGCAACCTAATCTGACCCCACAGCTGTCCCTGCTTTGAAGAAGGGTTTGGACTGCTTATCTCTTAGGCCTTCTCTCACCTAAATTTTCAATAATCCTAATATCAATTTGGATTTGAAGAACAGAAAAGTAACAGAATGCCTTATACTGAAAAACTGAGTTTTGTAGGTTGATATTTGCATGTTAGATAACAGATATATACAATTACTTAACAGATATATAGATTTCTATGAAGACTATGGCTGTACATCAAATTTACTCAGTCTTGGAGTTGAGCATTTGCATATCTTTGTGCACATAAACACTGAAGAATGAACAATAACAGAAGGGTATCACATATAACATGATGATAATTGGACACATGAAGAACAGAACTACTGAGGAAAGTTAATAAAAAAATTTATTTAATACAGAAATAAATGAAGAATTGAAGAAAAAATACTGCCTCCAAATTGAAGGTGTGAATGCAAAATGTATTTTTTAAAAAGTCAGATAGACCTAAGTGTTCTCTACTGTTCTTGGGTTTCTCTTTGATCTATTGTTACATCTAATATCACCTAATCTCTACTGAATGTAACTATCTGTCTTTCTCCTCACTACTTTCAGCTAAATTTGTCTGAGCCTTCTTTATTTGAAAGATTAACCAGTCCAAATCTTACTTAAGGAGTAAGCTAATTCGTAAGAGACAAAGTGGACCGCGAGACGTCTATTCCCATATATATAATCCACCTCAGAACACATCAGAACACCATTCTTAAAATTTCCATGTGTGATAACACCAAACTAACAGAGGCAGGTTTGGAAATCCAGACAAAATGAACTTAAAACTGCCCCTACGGAATAGTTTCAGTTTCTTAAAACAAGATAATGTCTTATCATCACAGAATAAGAAATTATGATGAATAGATAATTAAATGGTGTAGAGTCCTGGTATTTCTGGGTAACTCAGACAATCATATCAGGGCAGCAACTCAAGCTACTGTCAGCATAGAAGCAGCAGCTATTTCATATTCTAAACCTCCAAAATGGGATGATTTGTGGTAAATCAGGTACCAGAAGACAAAATGTTCAGTTGTTGACTCACACAAAAACTTCACATGCTATTTAGACAAAAGGTCAGGTTATTATCAGATGAAGAAAAATGTTCTTCTCCTAGAGGATTTCCCTGAAGAGGGTGGCACATGAGCTCTTTAGATTTGCATTTGCAGGTAACAATTGGCAGGCAGCAGTAAATCTACACTTGATTTGAGGTTTTAAGCTTAATTTGTCTATCAAAAAGTAGAAAGCATCTACCTTGGAGCATAGATATGTAGCAGTTTCTGTGACTAAGCAATACAAGGATCCCTAATTATAATTGTTCTCTTTTGTTTCACAGACCGTAATTGTGGCAAATGAATCTGAAAAAACACCCTTAAAAAAAAATCCCTCAAGTTTTATATACTGAACTACATTTGGATGGGTAGGAAAGGTATTATCTTTTCTAGTGAGGGAAAAGTGTTAATTAAAGTCGTGAATTTTTCATGTAGAAAGTAATTTAATATTCTCAAAACTTTTGATTTATCTCAGAATTATTCTTTAATAAAAACTTTGCCAGCCTGATGCAACCTCTAAGTAAGCTCTTCCAAGATGGTCTAATCCATTGTTTCTCTGCTCCATCATTAATACTGCCTACATATTCTAGAACTCAAATTATGTTGTCCCACACACTCACACTTCCACTTTGAGCTATTCCCCAATTTCATCAATTCTTCTCCTATTTTTTATTGCTTTAATAAGGTAGGCATTACTCTGCTCCCAAGCCTTATGCAACCAAGCTAAAAAACTTGCAAGAGATTAGTTTTTATCTCATCTTGGTAATACTAATCCTAAATATCTAATATTTTAGACATTTATAGTGGTTTAAATGGGTGAAAACTGAGCAACTAATGATTTTGGTTGTTGTTTAAAAGACTATTGTTTACTGAGTTCAGCAGCATTCAGAATAATATCAAATAGAGAAAACTGTATTTCCTGGTTTATAGAATAAGGGACTAAAATTATTTTTTATATGAAATAATTTACTCATTTGAAACATCCTAAATTTACAAATGTATAGCAAAAACTATGAAAGCCACACCTACGTGTTTTAGAGGGAAAGAGTTTATGTGTCTTTCTTTTATTCTGTGCAGTTATTTGGGTTCTTTCAGGTGGGGTAAGTTCGGGTTTTTTTCTCTTTCTCTTTCTTCAGTCCCTGCTAGATATAGCAAACTTGTTTCTTCCTCAGTTTTTTTACAAGTCTGTAATTCTGGTTTGTGAATCTCCAGGGCAAGACAGTAATACAGGGAATTAAAAAAGCATCTTACAACCTTCTTCAGCAGACCATACAAAATGTACTCAGCAGAAATGAATTGTTCTAAGAATTTATAGGGATTTCTATTTTTTTCATCTTAAAATCAAATAGCCCTTTTAAAATATGTCTATAACATATCAGTATGCTTTTTCTCCCTGAATCGATTCCTGCATTTTAACTTTTTTATTATGTATTATATATTATAGTAGTGAAAGCTGACAGGCTCTTATCTTTCTAAAAGGGGTCCTACGCTTACATTGCTGTATCTAAATGACATGTCAGCATTTTACCTTAGTGTAAAATCCACCTCTGAGAAACACAAACCCCAAAGAGTCTACACAACTGATTATACAGTACATATATTATAAACATTTATATATTTTTAAAGGCTCTGCTGAGTGAAGTGTGAAATTCCTCCCTCCAGCCTCAACAAAAAAACTGCCTACAGATTATTAAGTTTTCTTAAAGTTTGAGGGAAAAAAAAAAAAGACACACATCAAACATCAGGAGGAAAGACTGCCAGTTCCACCAGAAAGTACAGCAAAATCCACTTGAAGTAAATTGAAAGCTTAGGCACATTTTCCCTCATCGAGCAGCAGCATCAGTTTCAGCCATATCCACAGCCCCATGAGTTGGTGCTGTGCCCCTCTCAGATGTCCTGTTTCACTGGGCCTCTTATCAAGAGGACTTTGTGAACACTAAGCCACCTCAGGGCAAGGTCCGGCTGCTTAGCCCAAATCACTGCCTGGGGCAGTTTGAATTGTGAGCTTTACACCAACAGAGATTGAGGCATACTCTCCAATTTTAATTCAACCTCACTTTTTCATACAATGTTTCTTTAGCAAATGCATTTCTGAGCTCTTTAGCTATTTAAATATAAAGACTATCTAAATAAAAATTTCGATTTCATATACTGCTTTTGTCTTAGATTGCAATGCAAGATGTAACCAAAAGGTATGGTGGGGCAGTGTTCTTTATCTCTTCCACAAGCCATCCTCCCTCCAGGGGGTATCTGCTGTTAATGGGCCACTGAGGCTGACTGCATTACTGATAAAATTACATCATCCCACTGGGAAATGTTCCACCTAGTGGGAGGAGCCAAGAATTCCTACCCGGATAAAAATCTGAGAGTCAGAAGATGATGGTAACCTGTTTCCACTGGATTCCCAGAGGAAGACTGGATCCATCTATGCTACAGTGGATGTTCAGTGGAAAACTACACCCTTCTACAGGATCATTGCTTCAAACAACCACATCTGTCACTCCAGAAGGACTGTAGCCATGATTTTAATTGGATTGCTACCAACACCCAGACCAACAGGGTGTCAGGTTGTATTCCGACTCTGTCAGTGTTTTTTCTTATACTACTGCATTTTTATTTTAATATTCCTAATAAAGAACTGTTACTCATATTCCCATACCTTTGCCTGACGGCCCCTTAATTTCAAAATTATAATAATTTGGGGGGAGGGGGGTTGCATTTTCCATTTCAAGGGAGGCTCCTGCCTTCCTTAGCAGACACCTGTATTTCCAAACCAAGACAGATCTCCTGAACAGTCTTCAACAAAGTTTAGGAAAAACAAAAAAAGAACTGCTGGCATAACACCACAGAATCACAGGATATTCTAGGTTGGAAGGGGCCCACAAAGACCATCAAATCCAATTTATATGAGAATGGCCCATATCCTTAGGTTAGGCTTGCAACACTGGCATTATTAGCACTACACTGTAACCAACTGAGCTAATCTCAGGGTCAATACACACTGGTCCTAATTACAGCTCTCTATTAAGCAATTCAAGATCCATGTTTCTGTAGTGGACAAATAGGAAGAAATTAAATCAGCACTACTGACAGATTTAAAGAATACTGTAAATTTCATCCTAATTTTCTAATGTACCTTGTTGATTTTTACTGTTTTGAGAAAGTTTGTAATGTAAGTCAGTTCCTGCATGAAATGATTAAAAAAATTAAGAGTTCACTATACTGGGAACTGTCTAGATAACACTATGTTTATCTAGAGCCGTACTTCAAACAAGACTAATTGTAGTTCCATAACCACATTTCTCTGTAGTTACATCTTTAAGCAGCCAACAGCCCTTTCCTGCCATGAGAAAAATATAATAGTGGGTACAGCAGTTGACCAAACAAAACATTTCTTGTGATATAGCTATGGAGGCTTTCTTCAAATGGAAATTGATTATATTTTGTTGTAAACCAGAATTCCACTCTTACAGACAGTGCATTTCCCAGGTTTTTTTTGGGTTTTCTTTCCTCAAAGGAATGTTTTTGACTTTTATTCAAGGAAGTCACTAGAGTCAAATAAACAAAATCCACTTCATTCAAACAGGAAAAATGATCATTTAAGCCAGTCAGCCTATTTGATGAGCCTTGTAGGAAGAAGATTTTCATGAAACAGACGAAGACAGGAGAGAAAATCATTTAAACACAACTGTACTTTGGCACAAAAGTAATGATGTGGAATAGAACTAGAGTCCTGTAATATAGAGTCTTTCAGCTAAATAAACTTGCACAGTGGCTATTGATTTACACACATTCTGATTTGCATAAGGAATGCAAAGGAGCACTCATTCAAGGCAGGAAATAGTATTTGTTTAATAATATCAAAAATTTGCATAGCTATATTGGAACTGCTACTAAAAGTATAAAAAAAGACTCTCTTTAATAATTTCCAAATTAACTCATGTTTTCATGACAACTCAGTATCAGAGCTGTCTTAAAAATTTTTGAGGTCTTGGGCACACAGTTAAGAGCTTCTCCATTCCCAGGAAGATAAACTGCTAAAGAATAAGCACAGGACTGCACAGTGCACAAGTCCATAAAAACTCTTTTTCATGTCTTTAATTTCTAAGTGCTCAACACATATTATTCTCACATAAAGAAGTTATTCCAAGCCTCCAACACATAGCCATGTAAATATAAATATGCCATATTTTTAAGGAAAATACTCCATCCTGTTAGTTCAAAGGACTCCTTAACTAGTTCTGGACCTTTAAAATTTTGACCCTCAGTCCTGTAACCCACAATTTTAGGACAGATTTATTGGAACGAGAACTGAATCTAAAGCTGAAAAAAATGTGAACAGTGTATATAATTTTTCAGCATTTTTCTCTGCTTCTGAATTATCTGTATAAATACTTTTTAAAAAATATACTCTCATTCTGCTGTGTAAACAAGCAAAAAGAACCACACTTTATCTCTTCCCATATGTAAAAATCCTTTGACCTCAATGCTTACAGAAGTTATACAACAGCTTCTACACTCTGATTCAGTAAATAAAAAAAAATAAAAAGCCCAAACATGCCCAGCTTCCCCTCAAAAAAAAAAAAAAAAAAAAGCCAAAAACAAACCAAAAAAACCACAATCCACCCAAACAACAAGCCTTTACAAATAGAAAGCAGAAAAAGTGAAAGAAATCTCAAGATTTCTGTTCAAATGTAACTCACATAAATAACATGAATGGGACACACAGCTTCTCCAAGTAAATAAATAGTCCCCAGATAGCAATCTTGTGCCAGTCCAATGGCAGTATCACAAATAATACTGCAAGTTAAATGAATGTCACTGCACTAACAACAGACGTGAAACTTTTAAGTTTGGCTGGAAAAGACAAGATGATAAGGAAAAAAGAAAGGCACTTGGTCTGTCACAGACATGCTTTGATATAGTGCCTTTTGGCATTTCAGTCCACCGGAAGTAAAACCAAAATCCTGGACTTTGGAGTATGGAGAAGTAAAGGTGCCAAGACATCTCAACACTATAAATTAGGTTATTCATAAGAGAGATCACTAAGAAATCAAAGCGAAACTCTGAAAGTCTAAGTAAAATTTTACTCTAAAAAGCTTTGAAACTTCCTGATTATTTGTTACAAAATAATTACACTTCTGCAAATGGGTAATGAAAATTAAACTTTAGTATTTTTTCAAAACAGCAATTCTGTGAAATCATCTTTTCAGACTTTTCAGAACAGTTCTGCGAGGGCAGCCAATGATTTACCACTTTTAGACACTTCGGTCTTTTAAGAATTTGAAGAAAATACAAATGCCTTTTAGAGAGGAGATGTACTGATAACTTCATTGTTTGACTTATGATTCCCTAAATTACTGTCTAACATATTATTGAAATAACTTCTGTACCTAATGAATTGGGAATTCAAATGACTAAACCACACTTTTAGTTTGACGACTCTTTTAGACCCCATCATCTGGCCCCGCTGCTCCCCCTGTATTGTTCTAGCACACTGAAAGTACAGTCATTGTGCTTTTGTTGAATTTAATATATCTAAAGATTTTAATTTACTGTAGCTAGCAAAATCTCCCAACAAAGCAATATAACTGACAGAAGAAGAGTGAATCAAAGCTTAGCTAACAATGCATTCAAAACTCATTCCTTGGCAACTCATAAAAACACACAGTGACAGCAATTACAATGATGCAATCTTATAAGGTTTTGAATCATATATGAAAGGTAATGATGAAATGCTTAACTCATATCTTGAAATTAATTACTTAGCCCATATTGAACACAGATTAATCAAAATTATTTATATCAAAAGGAGTTAGTTCCTTGAAAAACATAAACTAGAAGTACAGCTGTACAGCTCACAATGTTCCCACTTACTTCTTTTTTCTGGAGATTTAACATGGAAATGTCATATCTAGGATGCTCAAAGAACCCATTCCTTTGCTACAGGACCTGGAAGATCAGTTCCTACAGGCTTTATGTATACATTATGAGACTGGATCCTCCTGTAATCCCGTATTTACTTACAACCTGCCTGCCTGTTTCTACTCCCATCCGTTTCCTCCCCATCTCCAAAGCTTTTTGTCATTTTATAACAGTAGCAGGTACTTCCAAGATTAATGACTTGCTAGGTCCAATGGCCTACAGCAGAATCACAGGTTATCAGCATCTCCCAGCTGCTCTTTAATCTCTAGACAATCCCCAGAACCTTCATCATTATTAGTTAATTAGCATTAATGAAAGCTATGCATACACAGTGAGAGGCTAATATACCCCCAAGCTTATATGTCACTAATCCTTACTTTAAAAAAAAAAAGGTATCCTACATGAATAATATCTGCATTGTCAAATGAAAAAATATTTCCCTAACTACCCAAAGGCATAAGCATCAGTTAAGAGACTAATGATCTGTAAAACTTCATGAAAGATAACAATACTGCAGACTTCAGACATTAGAAAAAATTCAGTCTCCACCCCCTTATCTTCAATATTTTTCTCCACCTGTTCTCAGCCCATGCCCTTCTTCTCTACTCGACATTCTCTACCTCTTTGGTCTTGAACTACCTTATCCCACCAATATGGGCCTTGAGAAATTGGAGGCAAATCATCTTCACATTCAATGCTTTAAAACAAGATGACATAACCTCGAAAGCTCCAGAAATATCTGCTGCACAAAACTACTTGTGAGATGTGACAGTTGTCTCCATATGTTACCTATAATATTCACAAGCTACTGGTCTATAGGGCAATTGCCTATTCCTGGTATTCTGCCAGGATTTATATAGATATGTCTGGTCTGCTTTCTTCTACTTACTCATCTACTGATTGAAATATACTTTAAATTTTCTTTGTCCAAACTCACAGCATTTTGGCTCTGAGGTTTTGTCACACCTCCAACCTGCTGAGCTTTCCAAAAATATCATGCATTGGAAAATGAAATTGTATGAATAATTAAATGTAAATACTTCAAGAAAAAAGATGTAGAAATAAATAGTTAACCAATATTTACATTGTAAAGGTAATGTTGTAAATCACTCCTACTACATTTCTATTCCATATGAGAAAAATCTACATTTTCAAATCCATTACTTAACACTTTCCTCCTGATTAAAACTCTTTCCAAAAAATTGCAAATTTTACTTTGTTTGTTTTTGTGTTTGTTTTTTTTTTTTTTTTCCTAAAGGGCTTAATAGTCACATTGATATTAACTACAAAGAAACTGCTCAAACTTCTTCTAAGAAGCCTGTGACTTTATCCTAGGTTCCATAGGCTTGCACCTCTTGCCACACCAATATAACTGCAACAAAAAGTCTAAATTTTTGCCAAAAGAGAGAAAGGGACCACTTCATTAAATTGGCACAAACAAGACTGACATTGTTTCAAACTACACTTTAGATCATGGATATTTCTAGAGGCCAGGTCCAAAGAGAAACTCATTGACTAATCTCTCAATGGTTCCACTGCTAAGTTTTAAATTTATGAGCTAGGGATCAGGCTCTTTTCTGAGTGCCATCCTCTACACCAAGGTTAACACACAGAGCAGTGGTACTCTGCAAACTTGAAATGATTCATGCCTTTCTGCAATCTCAGTCCAGCACTAAATGATAATGCCAGTTTCTGTGAAGAATGTACTGAAGTAGAAAATACTATTCAGATCATTTGGTCAAAATATCTTATTTGCTGAAAACTTTTAACTAACATCACAGAAGAATTAAATGAAGTTGTTGCCAATCCAAATGGATGTGCAAGAGTTAAGGTTGCCAGAGACTTGCTTGGGACAGGAATCACACCAAGTCTCTCATACATTTCAGTGTTTCAGATTAATGCATGAAATCCTTGTAGAAACCGCTCCTCCACTCTCAAGTTCTGGAAATTGAGTAATTTATAAAGTAATCAAATCTCTCAGTTTACATAAAATTAAAAGTTTTCTGGCTTCTCTAGTTGACAATTTTAACAACACTCCCTTATCCATTCAAAACACAGCAAACACGGTGCCAGTTTATGTACAGTACTGACTACCAGCAGGAGTCAGACAAATATTTTTGTTCAGGCTACACTAGAGGACTAAATTGAGAAATCATCGCTAGATGTCCACCTACATTATGTACAGTCACCTCATCTAACTCAAATGACTAATACCTTGAAGTCTAATTTCAAATCGTATTGTCTTGCCTATGTCCTGAAGTTAAATATGTTTAAGTTTTGGGTTTAGGTTTTCTGTGGGGATTTTGTTGTTGTTTTTTTGAAGTTTACTGTCACACAATTCTTACAGACAGGAACACTGCAAGAAAACACTGTTGATTACAGAACTTTGGATAATGGAAGAATGTTCTTTTTTGGTCCTACCTTATTCTCTGTTCTCACTTGCACCAATGCCATAGAAATCTTATTGGAGACACATATGTTGCATGCAGCTTCTTAAGGGTATTGTTCAGTAACTTCACCTTAATTAAAATACCTACTCATGTAAAGACTTCATTAATCTGATGAAAGTTCCTAATTACACTGAACTCATACATTTATACTTTGATATAAACACACAGGTATTGGAGTCATAGACAGATGCACATATTCAAAGTTAAGAACACTCACTAAGAAATAGCTTTTCATGGGTAGATCTTAGGTAAATTAGGTTTTAAAGAGTGAAAATATAGAAATCACTTCCTGAGAACACTTGTGGCAAGGTAGCTGGGACTGTTAGCAAAGGAGCTGAGACTATGACTTGACTTTTATCCTGATGCAAAATGTAGAGAAGGTTTGATAGGCTAACTTGTTTATCTCTACATACTGTAGTGCCATGTGGGCCTACATAGATAAGTTCTTGCACTAGAGACAGCTATCAAAGCCAAGAACAGTGGAAGAAAATGCTTTGTAAGATAAATACATCAGGGATGCTGCAGGTTCTGGACTGAGGCTGTGTATTATCAGCCACATGAAAGTATAAGTGCTGCCGTACCCTCTCTAACAGTCTGAGTGAGAATTTGTCAATAGGAAAAATGACATTTTTTCCCCTTAAATTCAGCTTGAAAGTGTTTCTTTTTATCACCTCATTTTTTTCCTCAGCTGTCACACATTCCATGCTTTTGACATCTATTCATCCACTGGGTATTAAAAAAATGTTATTCTTAAAATCATTCCTGACTCTATTCTTTGTTCTACCTCATCTCTAAGACTAAAATACATAGATGTGAAATAATTGTAGAAAACATCACCTTAATACATTTAAGCGAAAAACCCAAACCAAAACTAAAACACACATCCAACCTGTTGCTTATCTTCTTTGAGAGGAGACAGGTAAGATTAAGAGCTCCTACAGAGTAAATATGAAGCAGGAAGTGTATTAATCAAGTTCAATCCATTTTTAAAAGGTTTTGGTGTAAACACAGTCTCAAAAGCTGGCAGAAATACTAGGTTTTCTGCCCCTCCTCCCTACGCCATCCGCCCAAAACATTTCCTCCTCTTAAAATAACAAAATAATTTTGCTAGTTGCATAACTTTGATCATTCCTCTTCACAAACAGCATTTATGATTGTGGTTTAAGAAACTTCTAAAGAGACCTATCTGAGATATTTCTCTTTGTCTGGGAAAGGAAAATTTGTTTTACTTCATCCTGAACAGAACCACAGAATAATTTAGGTTCAAAAAGACCCTTAGGATTATGGAGTTCAACAGTTAATATAATATGATTAAGTTATAAGCACTTTAATGATTTTTTAAAACATAATTAAGGTCTACAGAAAAACAACTTAAAAAGCATTCTGAATTGTAAATCTTTAAAGAATGTGGGAAATTCATAGCAAGAAATCTCTGTGTGTATTTCAAGCATGGAGATAGAGACTATAACAACTTATCATAAGGAAAATATTTGTGTGAAAAGGGAAAAATACATTTTGTCTTCCACATACAGTCTTGAGAGACTCTAGGATTAAAACATTCTTAACAGAAACTGATTTGGCACAGTACTACTTCACACATTCACACAATGTGAATTAACATGCTAACAAATTTATAATAGTTCATTGCAAGAGTAACCCATTTGCAAATTAAGTTGGCATTATTAGAAGAACACATAAGTTGAAAAAAAACATGGCTAAGATGGCAACTGATCTAGGAAAGTGACAGAATACACTCTGTCAGGATTTATTTCAGTCATCTTCTGCATATGCATTATAACAATTTCTTTTTTCCATATGTAGGGGTGGGGTTTTGGAACTTCAAACCTTTGTTTCAATGGGTAAAAAAAGGATGGAAGTTCTTGTCATTGGGAGATTATTTCATTTCACCTTCACTGTAGAAGATGGCCCTTTTTAGGAACACATTCCTTTCATATCTTGTACAGCCCAAGCTGCCCTTTATATACAAAGGAGATAGTAACATACTAATCCAAAACAAAGACCTGAGACACAGTGAAATTCGTGTCAGGAATCTCTCCTTTCTTGTATCAGTTTGAAATGACTGTTAGAGCATCCAGTAATGAAAGATCAGTTGGTAAGGTCAAAGTCCACTGCGTGCATTACAGCTGTGGAGTTTGGGACTGCTGCCAGTCAGATCCTGATGAAATCAACTCAAGCACTGAGGAAACATTTGCACAGTGTCACATATGATCTCAGGAACAGCTGCTTCTTCAGAACAGCACTCAATTGTTTCTGTCTTGTCCTTTCCCCTTCTGACACCCATCACTTAAGCATGAAAAGTTACACCCATTTTAACATATTTTTATGCAAATCTCATGGAAACAAATTTTGTGCAATTATGATTATTATGACAGACAGGAAACAATCACAGAATTATTTAGGTTGAGTAAGACCTTTAAAACCATTGTGTCCAACCATGAACAAACACTGTACTGGATGATCAATGGACTTTATAACTAATCTCTCCATGAAGTACATCTTCTCAGTGCATTTCACCCCAGATATTGCAGAAGCATTGTTCTACACATCAATTTGCCTGGCAGATAATCCTACTGGGTTTTGATTAGTAGTACAGGGAGTCATACATTGTCCAACATCTTCTCATGCCAAAGTAGCAGTGAGGTCAAGGAGTTTTTCTTTCTAATTCAGATGACAGAAAGACAGGGACTTGAGCACTTGAAAAGAGAGAGACTTTTCTGTTTATTCTTTCAAGTAAACCCTAGTTTCTTTTTGTTACCTAATCTGTCCCTTCAAATCTCCATCTCAACTTTCTACTCTCTCAGGTCTCAGCATCAACCAGATCTAGTATTTCCAACTGGCTCAAAGGTATCACTTCCAATCCTCACCTAATTTCCAATCCCAGCACCCTGCCTATCACTGTACGAGACACAATCCAGCATTAAAATTTACTCCCTTTGCTGGTCAGACTTTAATTGTGTCTTGCCACCAAGTTCTAAGACCACTTTTCCACTCATATTAGGTCCAATTCACTCCACAAAATTAATGAAGCTGATTGTTTGTTTGGTATTGTCATCTTCAGCTCACATGGACCATTCTGCACATGAGACATGGCAGACGCACAGAACTGGACCCAGCATAGTCTGAAGCAAATTCAAAGGGTAGTTATTAAGGAAAATCCTGTGCGGCCTTGAACTGGAATAAGCTCATTTGGTTTGAAACTTCAGGGCATGTACATGCAAAATTCAACTAAGCCCTTACTAAGAGCATGTAAAATGTGATTTTCAAAAGCTCATAGCTTGGTCAAGCTGGGGTGCTTCATAAACTTGTGCAAAAAATACACCAACAGAGATCATACTTTTTAGCAGACCTATGTCTTGTGCTGTCCATATGAGTGATAGCAATTTTCATATGTTTCATTATTTTGTTTCCTCTCTTCATGCCCACATGGGAAAACAAACAAACATCTCACCTTGAGAATATGTGGAAACAAAAAAATTGATCACCTCAATATTATTCAGGCTCACTAAAACTCCAAAGTAGAAAGGTCAGACTGAAAGTTATTGTACACCTAAAATCAGGTTTGCAAAGAAGATACTGTAAACAAAATTTATGAGAAAACCTACCTAAAAATGGGTTTACTTTACCTCTTAATACTGGTAGTACTCTATATTTGAATGTGTGGGTTATTTTAGCATAAAGATAGATCTGATTACGAAAAAAATTACAGTGACTGCTTCAGCTCCCTTTCTATACCTAATTTTAAACTCTGCCTTACGCTACACACCATAATATTTAGTCCATTATCATATCCTGATTTACATAGACCTGTTCTTTTTTATGATCTGTTAAGAAAATGTCCCTTTTTTTTTTCTTCTATTACTCATTCCCAGTCTTCACTTGCACCTGACCAGAATATCCAACAGTGTCACAGGCAGGGTTATAAATGGAGCTACATCTTCTGAGAAAGGCAACTCTTGAAAGAAGAATAATAACCTATACACTGAATTAAAATATTTCCAAAGGATCATTAGTTCCTTTATTCTGGATAGCATTTCAGTTTTGCACAACCTACCCCTGATGAGCCAAATAAAAGTGAAGAAGCTTTTAAGTTTGTTGCTGTCAATCAACACCTTAAACGCATTATGTGCTCCAGCAGGACTTTTTCATTTAGAACAAGAAAAGGAAGTCTGTGTGATTTTTTTTCTGTTTTGTCCTTGTAGATATGTTGAGTTTTTTATTATTCATGCCAGCATTATTATTGATGCCTCTGCTGACTCCTGAAACATCTGTCCCACTGTTCACAGTTCCTGGAGTGCAATGATATCAATCCATGCTGATAAGCAGAGGATCCTCAATTAAGTACCAACAAGGCAATGAGTGGTAAACAAGAAAATGTACAAAAAGACAACAGATTAATTCTTCTCTATCCCAATTCACAGAAGCCATTAGAATTCTTTTTGCTTTAGATTTGAAATTCAAATTCCATTTGAAAGTCCATTAAATGTTCATAGCAATATAAAACCTGAAAAAATCAGGGTAAAAAAATTGTACTAAAGACAGAAAACATAAGGAGCTGAATGAGACATATACATCCTAGGCCATGTGCCATGGTGATATCTTTGACAAAATGATACTTTTCCCAAACAGCACCAATAATTAAAGATCCACTGTTATCAGAATATTTTACTATGACTGGAAAAAAAAAAAACCTGTTGCAAAGTAATTTCATTAGAGCTCATTGAAATCAGCCCCTGCTCACTTAGTAGTGCTGCCCTATGTTTAAATTTAATATGAATTTTACAACAGTAGCTTAAGTGCAAATCTATTACCTTAGAACAGAAGGAACATAAGCAGACCTCTGGATTCTATCGCTTTGATATAAAACAATACGCTTTAAGGTTATAATAGCAAGTAACAGGACTAATCATATAACTGATGCCAAATTAATCAATGAAATAGTAGGATGGTGTGACATATGCAGTCACCAACAGAGAAAGCTGATAAAAGGTTTGGTGCTTGTGATGAATGAGAAAGGCTATCGGTAAAGGAGTAGAAATGTAATGGACAGAAAACATCTGGGAATTTAAATTTTTCTGAACAATGTACCAGATGTAGAAGATATGTTAATCTCTGTAGCAATGCTAATAGGATGTGGGGGGAGAAGACACCCAAATAAACCACAAAACTGGAGGAGGGAAGATGTGTACCATACTCCAAGCTGAAATCTCATATGCTGTTGATGTATTTTATCACAGTCTTCCATCAGTCTTGGCATTAAATATGAACCAAATTGTAGTCATCCTTGTTTGACTCTGTCTTCAGATGCATTAATTTTCATAAAAAATTGAGGAATTCAGAGTAATAGACAATTATCTAGTGTAAAGTCCTCCAACAGCTATGAAAATAAGAAAGTGTTTGTTGTTTTTTCCATCTTTGCTCCCTCAGCTCTCTCTGAGAACTCTCTTAGTGTGACTCAGTGGTGCAGTTGTATGAAACCATATGCTCAGAGGACCGAGGGCTACTTAAGCCTGTCAACAGCCAGACATGTCACTGCTGGCATCTGCCCCAGTTGTCAAACCAATGAGTATGAATGTCAGTGAACATTAGACTTATTTTCAGTCATCCAGTTATAGTGGCATGACCTGTAATTCTCTTCTGCTTCTGCGGGATACAAGGACCAATAGTCTGACTCACCTAATTTGAGAAATAGTAGAATGTAGATAATATCCTCAGTTGCTATGACAGCATTCCAGGCAGCATGTGATCCCAGAGCCACAAAGCCTGATAACAGGACAGAGTCCAAGCTCTGCAGGTTAATGAAGATGCTCTTTTTTAACTTTCTATACACATTTCTAAGCAGGAAGAGAGGAGAAGCTGCAGGAGCCTAGTACTAACCATCCTTCATAAAATGTGCCTTCTTCTAGGGTTTCTCATATATGCAAGAGAAAAAGTCAGGATGGCATAGGCAGCTGGAGAACCTGAGAGCAACCCCCAGTCCTTGTGTTGATAGGAAGTACTATTCTAGGTCATTCTTGGAAGGAGTAAGAGAAATATTTTCTTGATTTATATTCTATCATGTGGTTGCTATCAAAAATCCAGTCAGAGGTTATGCACTAACAAGTATCACTTTCCAATAATAATATAAGATGCAATCTGAACTGTAAATCTGATACTCTGTCTTCTAGTTCTGCAAATGGCGTCCAAAACATAGCAGGGACTCTGCAATATTGAGTGGGAGCATTTCTCCTTCTCCATGAACACCATATGCTGTATTTGAACCTTTCTTTTCAATGCAACTGCGCTAATTTTGTGAGAATTCACTGGTTCTTAAAATAAACCAAAAGGCATTTTTTTATTTATTCAAAAAATGTAGCAATTTATATCCTAGCACTTCCTAGAAATTTCTAATGCATAAATGCAAATATTACTACAATTATTTATCTAAATATATATTAATATTAAATTTTAATATCAACATAAATTATTGCATGTGTTTATATAATAGTACCTAGATACAGAGTTCTTTATTCAGAGAAAAATTTATGCTTAAATGTCTGTTTTAACAGTCCTTTTCTAATGATAGCACTACAAGTGACACCAGCTACTCAGGACAGATAATGTTACCAAACTACCTTTCCAAAGGAAATGGAGCTTTTATATGAGCATTTATTTCCACTGTGGTCATCAGGCCACTGCTTAACAGTTTGTGGCACTGTAATCTGCAGCATGACCATTCATCTAATTACTGCTGAAACTGTGATATCAATCTACTCATAAGGGGCAAGTTAAGGGTCAATTGCCAGCCGTGGGAAGCGCTTGGTATGGATAATGTGTTGCAGACCTGGCTTCATCTGCTGTTACTGATTTCAATAGTCTGCACGATTTGACTTCACTTCTGAGTGGATAAAAGCACAGAACCTAAAATTGGGTCAAATCACACCTGCATAGTACCTGTGATGAATATCTTCATCATTGCTAAAGGTGTGAGAGAGCCTCTGACCTATCCATCATACCCCAGCCTTTCAGACTCCCAGACTGACACATCACCACGACACAACTCCACGGACAAATCACTCCACTGACACATCACCACGACACACAACTCCAAAGAGGAATCACTCCTGCCTAGGACCTCCCTCAAAACTTCACTTTCCTCACTTTTCTGATCTCCCCTAGGTTTCAAAACACAACTTATATGATAATTGTGCTGTACAGTTTAAATCTGGGGAGACTGATGGACAAGCAGCAATACAACATTCACTGGGCAACTTCTGAAACATGAACACGAAGGCATGCATACACTTTTCCCTGGAAGGCACAGGTCCGTAGGAAAACAATGAAAACCACAGGTTTTTTGGAGGGGAAGGGGGACATCTTCGTGAAAAGATAGTCCTAGAAAAGTTGATTTCCACTCTCTTGTTATAAGCCACAATTCTGACTTAGTGTTTGCCATGTGGAAAGTACACAATTGTAAAAATGAGCCACAAATAACTTTGCCTGCTCCTCAACCTGTATTTATATTTCCCACTCCTTAGGTCTCAGATGGGAATGTGGTAAAGAATGATTGAATGGTTTAGCTCATGTCCATTTTTACTTCTCTCTTGCACACAAAAAAGGTCAGCAGACATTTTTGAACTGCTCAGTCTGCTTTCCTTCATAGAAAGTTATTACCCACACTGACTTTCACAAATTAGACATTTTTTATACAGTCCAGTGATATGCATAATGAATAGTTGTATTCTCCAAACAAGGTTACAAGAAACTTTTTAATTTCTCTATGAATAACAACACAAAAAATATATTAAAAGAGTTAGAGAAAAAATGTGCCCCACACAAAAATCAGCCATGTCAATTACATTTGTTAAAGTGTATTTTTCAACATTCATTTGGTATCCAGCAAGTAATGTCACTTTAAATGCTTTTCAAAAGCACTAATTATTTTTCTGAAATATGTGTTTGTGATCATAAGATTTTGCTTAAACTTAAGTGACATTAATCTCCCCTTAAAGACTTAACGCAAACTAGAATTGAAAATCTAAAATTTTGATTAAACATTTTTGCTATGATTATACAGTAATAAGATTGAGTTCAATAAGATATTAGCCTAATTTAATTCTTTCAGTTAGTTTTCAAAAGACAGAGGGTAGGGGCACATCTGAGTGCTGTTCCTATACAATCACAAATCAAGTGAATTGGTATTTATTCATACATTCCATTCTTTCCAAATTCTGCATCTCCACAGACAATTTTGGAGACATAATCACCTTTTATTACTTGCACTAATAAACTAAAACTTAAGCAAAATTTCTCAGTTATCTTTTCTAGTTGTGTATCAGATCAAACAATTGTTTTTATTTTGAGATTACATATTGACTCTAAGCTATTTCTATTATTTTTCCCTCTTTACTTCAAAGTATTTTTTAGAAATTGCAAACCTGACCAATTATAAGATGAATAGTACCTTGTAATAAATAATGTCAATCTATAGGCTTTCCAAGCTTATAAAGTACAGCATATTTTTACTTCTTGAATGAGAAAATAAGCGGCTTTATGATGTATTAGCAAAATGCAGCGAACCTACTTAATTTTCAGAAAATAATACCTATATAGGTGGATTTATACTTATGCTTTAGTTTTAAATATTAACACAGGTTTCCCTTGCAAAAGCTCTTGTTCTCTGCTTTCTTAGTCTGAACTTCAGGGGTTTCCTCTGCCTTAAACATAAGGAGTTGCTAGTTATGTAATTTCTTCTCAAAGACTGAGCTTTGGTCAAGAGTATAGAAGACAGGATTACCGAAGCAGGAGCTCTAATAAGGAAAAAATATGCTATGTAGAATAAACAAAATATATGCAAATTAAATGGTTATAATTTATTACATTCATAAGCAGTGTTCACAGCAACTAGGCTTTACATTTTTACAAGCCAAGATGCTTTATTGGCCATTCAGTAATTCCATAATTAGCTATTTTGGTTTAAATTATATTTTGGACTTAGTTCTGTTTTCTTATTAAACTTATAAACAGAACCCTTTACAGCTGATGCAAAATATCATAACCTTCTTCAAAACACATCACCGGAGACAAAGCAAAATATAAACTTACTACTTGATATGGCAAGATAGAGTTAGCAGATCTAAAACATTAGCTTTTCCTTTGGATTGATTGACTAGGCTTTATTTTAAGGATTGTCTTGCTAAAAACTAAGGGAGTGCTGAGTTATCAGCTACCTTATATCCTCCTTTAATTTAGATAACCAACATATGTCTGAGAGGTGCAAATTGCTATGAAAACCCCTGTCTTCTTGTATGAAATCATTATCTAGTGAACAACTGATGGAGAACAGGATTCTGTAAAACCCAAAAAAATGTAAAACAAAGGTGTGAAAACGTGACACAACTAAATTGAAGCATTGGGCATCTCCATGATGAGAATGAGCATTGCTCTGTGGTGTGTGTCACTTACTGTGTGGTTTACGGCTCAGTAACTATGAGTGCTTGGGAGTGCATACCTTAATAGGGTGTTTGATTCATTTTGTCTTCATCCATATTTTAAGGCACTGTATCTTAACGGGGGGAGCAATTTCTAAAGAAATATAATTGATGATTTTATAGATGCACTTGTAATTTTTATTAGGTAGGAAAACAGCCCTTTCTTTCCAGAAAGATGCTGTTTGACTACAACTAATTTACAATAATAGGTTTTGATGGGTTATTGGCTTGCTTGTTTGCTGCTCTACTCCTATGAAGACTTCAGCTATAAATGTCAATTTTCTTAAGGTATCATTTGCTATATTCTGGCATACTGCTTCAGATAGAATTACAAGAACATTTCTTTAATCATACAACATTGCCTAAAGTACAGATTTTGTGTTAGGTTTCGTTACAGCACACAGCTGTACAGTATTTTAGCTGGCTGCTTCTAGATTGTCTGACTTTCACCTCTTTATATCGTAATTTAACACCCCAATCTGCCAAGATTTCCAAGCTCCACTCATCTTCATTGCTCAGATTTGTTTTCTGCTTTGGTTCCATGTTCTCATTTTCATTACATTTTCATTACATTCCCTAATCCTGTACTTCCTTGCATGTGAAGCAAGCTTCTGCTTTCTATTCCTGCTCTCTGCATTTCTTAAACCATTACGATGCCTAGAGTAGTCCTGAAAGTTGAGTTTTTCTTAAGTTATGTGTTCTGGAGTGGGTTGTTTTTTTTTTTTGCTACACCACTAGGCAGGGACACTGAGCTTCTTATCAGTGCCAGACCTGTGGTTTATGGGTTAAATAATCATGAAATGCAGATCTCTTCCCAAGTGTCATTCCTATTGGTTTTGTACTGGAGTTATTCCTTCTCCCAATCTTTTCACAATCAGTACAACCTGAGTAAGTGTGTTGGGAGCAGAAAACAGTGGCTACATCTCTGCACAGCCCTCCTGTGACACAGGACCACAAAGAGCCTGGGAGGCACCTCCAGAGATTGTCCAGTCCAATCTCCTGCTGCAAGCACAATGCTCAGGGTGTTTGAACACACCAAGAGATGGAGACTTGACAAAGCCTCAGAGCAACCTGTACCAGACTTTTGACTACTTGAACACTAGAAAAGTTTCCTCTTACTTCTATCAAGAATAGTGCCTATCATTCTCTTACTGGACCTCAGTGTCTGGTTCTGTTGTTCATATTCCTTCCCCCATCAGGTGTTTATGCACATGGATATAACCAAGCAAAAATTAAGAGACATTTCTAAAAAAAAATTATCTTTTTCTTTAGAAAACATTGAAACAAAACTCTTACATTGTTCTATATTTCTCAAAACAAAATTGAGATGCTCATCAGGTAAATTCTGACACTAAATGACACTTCTAAAACAATAATTTTGTATCTGTAGATTTAAAGGCAGTTTTTATCATTGGGTTTTGATTCTTGGTAGAACTGAAATCAAATAATTAGGAATCTGTCTCTCATCTGGTGCAAATTAACAAAATTTCGTGGGAATGAATATAAATGCAAATAGGCAAGCAAACAATAACTTAGAATCTAGCTATTAACTTTGATTAAAACTGCTCTGTTTGGCAGTTCATCACCCAGCCAATTATCAGAAAAGATAATCACTTCCTGAAAATCATACTGGAGATGTATTGAAATACAATTTAAAAAAAAAGTCAGAATTATTTCATCTTCCTTCTGTAGTCTGTGTCACTTGAATTATTATCTATTTTTAAATACATTCTTATCACTTTACAGGTTTTTTCATTTCTCATTCTTGAAGGAATCCTGGGATTTTGGTGCTTCTGATGCAAACCTGATCTTTAAAAACCATAAGCTTCAGTTTGGACAGCCCCTAGTTTTGTGTTTAAAAGGCAATCAGAAACAAAATACCCTGTCCATCCTACCCAGCCATTCAAGCAAGAAATATAACAAGCCAGAGAATAGAACAACAAATCCTCAGTAGAGTAAAAATCTACTTAACTCATTTATGACCAGATTTTATTACCTTTGCCCATGTTTTATCATTATCCCTATCAGTACTTACATGAGAATTAAAATCACTATTTATAATAGGAATATAATTAAATGCTTGTAAAGCTTAGGGTTGCATAATAAATGCAACAAATTCTACAAATATAGCCTTGTCATCTCCTTAAAGGTGTTACTGCCACATTTAAAGTGTGAAAGTACAATGTATAGATTAAGAGTAACCCAATTTTCACATGAGCTCAGAACAGACCACAGCTGTAGTACAGATGGTTGACATCTTTTCAGATCCATCTGAACACTGAAAGTTTGCTAAAGATTAAAAGAGGGAATCACCACCAGTAAAGAAACAAGATTGTTTATATTTTCTACTGTCTATACAGTAATTAAACCAGATATTATAGCAATAATGAAAACACAAGTCATTAAATTCAAGAAATTCTTATTCATCGAGAATGCAAATTGCTTTTTAATTTCCTGATCTTACAGTGTAAGAGGATGATTAACATATCATAATCTCATGGAATTGATAGGTTAAATACCCAATTACAAATACCCTGCACATCAAAAGACTGTACAGTAAATATACTGAGTATTCTGAAAGTAGAAAATGGACTTTTTAAACACAGCAAGAAAAAGAAGATATAAAATTTTGGGTTATGAAGTTACTGGGGGAAAAAAAAAATAAATGTATGCATCTCTTAAGCAAGACTACTTCCTGACATCAAATGTCTGCCTGGTAAAAGCTGCACCAGTCTTCAACTGCATTGAATCATAGAGAGATACCTCTCTTAATTTTAAAGATGTTTTCAACAGCCTTGTTTTATCCATAGAGGGGGGAATGTGTGTGTGTGCCTGAGGCTAACACATCCTTCCTGTGCTATGTACCCAGGAGAAAAATGCTCCTGAGCACCCCTGCACTGCCTCTGCCTAGGAGGGGCAGCAGCCTGCCTGGTGCTGTGTTTTGGGCACTGATAGCACTGATCCTGGAGCACTGATAACACCCCAGCCTTTCAGCTCCTGCTGAGCACTGGGTCAGCTCTCTTTCCACACTCCTTCCACCAGTGAGCAGGCTGGGGGTGCACAAGGAGCTGTGAGGGCACACAGCTGGGACAGATGACTCCAGATGACCACAATGCATAATGTGAAGAGCTGGGCAGGGGGTATTTTTCTGGGAGGTAGCCATTACATTTATTATATTTGCAATTGAGTTTGAAGGACCAGTGTATGACTAAAATAAATAGAAAAATAAGCTTTACAGCATATGCAAATATGCACAGAAATCCTATCAAATTAATCCAGTGGGGGTGAAGATAGACGTACATGCATGTGCATATTTTAATATATATCATAAATATAAAATATGCATATTATATATCCTCCCACTCATATCCCTGTGGGACACTATCATTTATTCTAATGACTATTACAGGAGAAAAGACTAGTATTTAAATCCCCTTTCTGCTACTTTTTGATCTTACATGAGGGCTCTTCCACCTGAGATCTAATGTCTGTCCTTTAAACTCATCTATTAAATCAGCTTAATTCATATGAAAAATGAACCATACTTTACACCAAAGGTACAGGCTGACTTTATAACTCAATGGCATACTACTGGGAGTCTCAAAAAGTAGTCTCTCATTACTTAGAAGTAGTGCTCCAGCTATAAAAGTCATGCCTTTGCTTGGTATTAGGAGCAGTCTACAGGAAACAGGATGAGATTTTACTTTGAGTAAAATCTCAAAGTATCATTTAATTTGCCATGGTGCCTTTTGGGTTCATTTTTGTGATATAGACCTGTTTTTCCTGTTCTATATTTAGACTGAAAACTCCATTTTGAATATTTTAATGTTGTCAGGAGCACTCTGACCAATAGTGACCTGGCTCACAAGCTTCTTGTACTAATACTGTACAGAGATAGATGATAATTGTAAAATTCTATGGAAATGTCCATTAAGGCATCAATAGTAGCAAAGACATGTTTAGTTACTTGAATAATTCTAGCATACTTTTTTAGTTTTTGAAAGTATTCAGTATCATTTTGAAAGGTTTTTGAAAGTATAGGTTTGACCAAGAAATCCTTTTAAAATTACCCAGGTAGATTGTGAAAGGAAGAACAAACAGATTAAAAGTGAAAAAAGGAACTATTTGTAAGCCTGTTAGTGAGAATACAAGCAAAATAAAAGGTTATGAAACAGATAAGCATTGAACAACCAGCTGGAATATAAACGAACTCTTGGCTCTCCGCTGTGCGCAGTCCTCTTCTATTCCCCCTCCACACTGCACTGCTTACTCAGTGTTTTGTTTGCACTGATTCCTGTGAGCCAAATATACTACAAATAACCTTAATCTTTCTCAGCACAATCTATACATGTCCCTTGTTATATTATGCCTTAAAGGAAATTTAGAATATCGCTGTTGTACATCATTAATGTACACAGAGGTTTCGTTCCTTCTTTGATCAATGAAACAAACTGTGTAAAGAAGGGAAAATAAATCTGTAACTACAAAAGTTTACTAAAAAAGTCAGTATTAGTACAGTTACTTTCTGAACACAGACAGTCAATGTATTTCATGCCTGATGAATAATAAACAGAGCAGTCAGCAGAAAGTATAAAATGGGTCCTGAGGCCTATTACAGAAAACATTAAATTATCCAGTCATAACAATTAGAGCTCGGATGAAATTAATATTGGCTATTGTTTTTCAGAGGTACAAGCAAGACTGTATCTGTTAATAATCATCCCTAAGCAACAAGTCCAGACTCATGGGAACCAGACCTTCAGAAGATCTCTTCCTATATCCTCATCTTCACTGAGCCACTACCTGGGATGAGCCAGGAGCTGCATCTCCTGGGACATCAGAGACCCAGCCTCAGAGCCCACACCCTCCAAGTCCTGCATTCTGAGGGCAGCAAAGGCCTGAAAGGAGCATGACAGAAAGAGGTAGAACAAGGACTGGCATTAATAATTGTTGGGGGAGAGGGATTTCTGATTTTGTCCACTTAACAGATGAAATTAAGGGAAACACCTGGGGAAGAGAAGGCTCTGGGGAGATCTTGTGGCAGTCTTCCAGTACATAAAGGAACACACAGGAGAGACAGAGAGCAACTTTTTATAAGGCCACGTAATGATAGGAACAAGGGATAATGGCTTTAAACTGAAGGAGGTTGGGATTAGATTGGAAATAAATTCTTTACTGAGAGATTGGTGAGACACTGGCATAGGTTGCCCACAGAAGCTGCAGATGCCCCATTCTTGGAATTGTTCAAGGTCAGGCTGGATGGACATCTGAACAACCTGGTCTAGTGAGGTGCGTCCCTGTCCACAGCAGGGGGTTGGACCTAGATCATCTTTAGAGTCCCTCCAACCCATTTCATGATTCTGTAAAAATATGCAGAAGTAGAAATGGGTCTTTTTTAAAAAAACTTTAGTATTTCAAATTTTTATTTTATCCTAGACCAAGAAAATATGTTGGCATTCATAAACAATGAATTAACTTTCACAGTTTAATTAAGCTACATGATTTTTTTTTTTTTTAATGTTAGCAATTAGGAAGATTTTACTTTCTTGGTAATTCAAACTACTGAAGGGTTTTGGGTTGTTTTGTTTGTTTTAGAAAAAAAAATGAAATCCATGACACATGAGGATTAAATCATATTTCCTTAGAGTGCCATGATTCCTCATGAGAACTTTATATCACATTCTTACCTTTGTTCTCCTGTGAAAAAATCATATTTCTTATAATGTACTCCCTAGATTACAGCAAAAAAGCTAATACAACATGAATAATGCAAAAGCTAAAGACTCCTCATCCCCCAAACCAAAGAAACCAAAGAAATTCCCAGCAAAGAATAAGGAGCCCATCTGCACATCCAAATTGGAGGGGGGAAAAAACTTGTAGATGACAACCTAAACTAAAATTTCAGGACAGTTGAAGTTTACTACAGGAAATTACAGATTTTCAAAGAGTCATATTTTTCAGAGGGAAAAGTCCCTCTGAATATAACATGATAGATTGGATAAATCTGTCACTATAAACCCACCATTCAGAAATGTAATTCTCAAGAGACTTGTAATCTTAATTATTTCAGTAGAGACACATAGATAATGCACTTATTATTCCCCTCTGCAGCTCAAGCTACTCATTTTCCTTCCTTCTGTTTTGAGACTATTCAGAATATAAGAGATCCTCCAACTCAGAAATCTCCCATTTCCCAAAAGCAGAGAAAAAAACCCCCACAAATCTACACAACCAAAGAACACATGATTTTTTTCAAGGCATTCATGTTTTGAATGCCTATTGACTGTTGAAGTCATAGAGGCAATGAAAATAACCTTGCAGAAATCTCTTTTCCTTGCTACATCTTCTGTACCAGATACTCAGTTTTGTTTGCAGCAGAGTCAGAAGTCTCACACTTGAGACCAGACATAAATTCCTATCCTTGTGTCTCCCAGCAACTGCACTGTGGCACTACAATTGGCACTACCTGGACTTAAAAGAGAAGATGACACAAGAAACATGAGACATGAGATAACTTGTTTTACTTTTTAAATCTAGCTCTGTGTTCATATGTATATACTGGAGAATTCAGAAGGCATTGTGGGTACATAGAAAAACCTGTGAAATGGCATCTACACACAACTAATGCACGGGGAGAAAGGTGTGTTTTATGTAAGAGGTTACATAATACCAAAATTATACCAAATATAGGAAAGACACCTATCAGATTTACAGTCACCTTTCAAGTTATCTGTAACAAACCATGTTCTCTGATACACACTCCACATTTCCTCCAGATGTTGGTGAAAATAGTGTTACAACTGTAAACTAGCAGGGCCAAAAGATAAGAATGAAAAGAATTAACATTGCTTCTGCAAATGTTATAATACCTCTTGACCAGATACAATTTTGTTACAAATTTTAAATACATAGTCACATCATTTGACATAAAATTATTTGGTATTTAATTTTTACCCAAATCATTTAATGGGTGACCTCATGCCTTATTTGCTGTGCACTATTGAACTATGAATTGGGAAAGAATTATCAGGTCCCACAATGAGCTGTTTGGAGCACGCATCACAGCACTGTCAGAGTGCTTACCAATTCTAATTATTTTCCACAGGCCTGCATTGAGACAAGGATCTATTATTATCCCCATTACATAGAAAGAGATTTAAGACAAACACTGCATAAGGTCAAAATATTTTCTAATTTTGGATACCTATTTGAGATAGATAGGATGTGATTTTTTTGCTGTTGTACACCACTTCCCACTCCCAAATCAGAGTTCTCATTAATACATTTAGGTAAAGGGCTCAAGGACTGAGCTAAAAGCCATGAGGATTAGCTCTTCCTCTTATCTCATCCTATTCTCATTAGTCAAAATTGCCAAGACTTCTCTGCCCAGAGACCACTGTTTTCCCTTGCGAGCTGCTCCTGCTCTAAGTTTCTGATGTCCCCTCTCCAGCCTGTTCCATTGACACCTTGTCACTAATGCACTCCTGAATTCCTGTCTTGTCATTGCCTAATGTGATTCTCTTTCCTCTGTCCTACATTTCTTTCATCAAAGCAACAACCTTCATTGTTTTTTTCTACATTTCCAGTCCATTATGACAGTCATCTGTCTCTTTCCTGTGAGACTGATCCAAGTCTTTTATCCTTTGCCCTTAATCTCTCTGTATATCTGTGCACTAATCAAAGTTTTCACAGGTATAGATGTTATTATGAAATATATTAAATATAACAGGCAGGAATTGACAATTGCTATCTTCATCACATTTGAGCACAAGGAAGCCAAGTGAAAGTCACATGGGTTAAAGAGATCAGATATCTGCAAACTTAGTGGATTAATGTCTCCATTAGAAAAAATAGTGGCTTGTTAAGTATACTTATATTTCTCAAAGCATCAAGAAAAAGCCCACCTATAAAAGCATCATCAATATTTGTAAAAGCCTTTACAAGTTTTATGGGAAATATATCTAGATGTGCAAATAATCTCATTTGTAAGCATATTGAGGCAATCAGGAGTTATGCATTCTTTGCTGGCCAGCAAAGAAGTAATAAAACAAAGATAAGCATACTTTCAAAGCAAATATTCCCACAGCTAAGTACAAATTGTGAGTTACAATAGCATAAGGAACTATTAGAGAAAGTCTTACATCAAATACAAAGCCTGAAAAGCTGAATTTTTTAACAAGTATTTTCAAGTAAAAGCTGCTATTAGTCTACAACATATCTTAGACAATTCTACAGCACATCTCTAATACAAAACTAAGGCAATTGGCCTTGAAAAAAATCCCAGTTTGATTACCACCATCATAGTGAAAGCCAAGACCATGGCAAACAATCCCAGAGGCAAACACTCCACACCATGAAGCATAAGTTCATCCTGTTCTACTTCCAGTCAGTAGTTATGATATTTTTACTGTAGTAATGACAAAATAACCCATGGTTTTCCCCACACCGAGGCCACTTTTCTAGTATTTCAAGAGCAGCACAGCACTGAGTAAGACTGCAAGTGTTTATTCTTTCTAATGGATTATTCTAAAGATTCAACCAACTTTGAAAACTACACTCTGAAGTTTAGGGGCAGGACCCAAACCACAAAGGGTGACAAAGTTTTGACATACTCCATGCTGGCATTACTGCAGTAATGTAGGTATAACTCCAAAGCTCCTATAGACACCTATACAATGCTTCCTTTTCTTTATGAAGACAAACTACTAATTTATGCTAAATCCACCTTTTATAGTCTATTCCTTCACATTACAGCATTATTCTGCTTTGTCTAGCCATAACAATAATACAACCCTTATTACTAGGAAAACAAAAAGCAGATAAAAGCCAAGATGTAATTTACCAGTAGGAAGTGTAAAGTAACACCAACACTTCACCTGACTTTAACCATTTTCTAAGGTTTGACAATGGCTTATCAGAATCCTCACATTTAAGAAAAGTAGTCCTAAAGCAGTCTAACCCAGAAAATCCTGTCCTTACATCTCCCTTCATATTCCTGTACCAAGGGCAAGCCCACGACATACAATTTTGAAATTAGGTATTTGACTAAACACTCAACCTGCCTGTACATGATTACTGCAGATGACCTCCAAAAAAACTAATCCAAACCCCAACAGTAAAGATCCAGAAGCAGAAGCACGTGGTGCTGCAGCAATTCCATCACAATGGTCTCGCTCAGGTCACCCCAGAGATGAGATTATTCATTAGCATACAATAATGTGGGATGAAAATAAAAACTAAGGGTCAAATTTAGATCTTATTTACAACACTGTAAATGTCTAAACTGAGTAAGAGCAAAGCAGAGACAAAAATTTTACCTTGTTCACTGCAAAAGTAAATGCTCTTGTGAACTGATGGAAGGTGACCTGCACTTTTGACAAAATTTCCCTCTATTTCACCAGTCTTTGGTCATATTCCCCAATTTGTGATTTTAAAAGTGATACACACCTTAGGAACAATATTTTGGACATTAATTAAGAGCAGAATAGTTACTTTACAATATTGATTATGAGAACAAAGGTGATATAATAAGTCAGATTTTTTTAAGGGTTATTTAAACAGATCTGCTAAAAAGCCTTCCTCTCCCACTTTCCTTACATCTGCAACATATGAGCAGATGTCTAATTTACTGGTATGATTAACTTTTTCCTTCTGTTCTAGAGATTTTACTAGTAATATATATATAGAAAGGAAAATTAATAAATGTACTATATTTTTCCCCTCTAAAAATACCATCTTAGATTTAAATAAACAGTCTGAAATGCACAATTTTAGCGGGAAGTCTGTATTCAGCACTATAAAAAATTAGGCCAACCCTTTCAGCATCCTATATTTAGGTTAAGCTTTGCATATTTTAAATTGTTCATTTTTATTTCATTAATGGGGGTGAAAACAAAAAATCCAGTAAACCCAAACCATTTGATTTTTGATTATTATCCCCACATTTGTCTCCATCACTCTTAAACAAAAAGAACCCAAAATAGGCAACAGGCAATGAATTTTGCTAAACATACACTATGTTTTCACACACCAACAGACAAGTTATTCAGAGAGAACAGGGAAATATCAGCTTGTAGTCCACTGAGGATGCTTTATACCATGTTAAGAATTGAGAGTTCTCATTTTCCGAAGCTGCTATGCTTTGTAATGTAAATGCACTAATGAAAGCAACGTCTCATGACTGCAGATGAATTCCATTACATGAGTGAGAATAACTACTGCTGTTGTAACAAATGGATTTGGTGACTTCGACACAATTTATGTAATGATAAATATAAGCAGCTGGTGCAGGTGTTCCCAGACAGTAGAATATACTTCTTTACTATTTCAATTTTACTCAATTTTTTTGCATAATATCTTGCATATTCACATACAGTGAGAAGATATGAGTAAGACTATGTTCTCAAGAAGGCAGCTGATGTGAAAAGCAACTTGTAAGTATAGGAAAATCGTGGAAATTTTCCACTGAAACATTAATATTTATAATTATTATCATAATTATTATCACTATTATTATGATATAAGTTGAGATATTATAAGACTTTGATGTGACAAGAATAAAAGATATACCTTTGGAAATGTAAACATTGATTATGTAAATGAGAAGGGTGAAGTGTAAAAACAAATTCCTACACTAAGAAATAACAATGTTGATATTGTTTAAATACCAATGCCTCAAGACTGGTGCTGTTTGCTCTACCACAGCCATATTTCAAGGATCAATTTATACATATGGGAATAAAAACAAAACAAAACAAAAAAAAACAAACAGGAAAAAAGAACACAAATTCTAAATCCCTAAAATTATTTATAACTGAATTTTTAAAGCATTTCACATATTTGTGCATATAGTTTTGAAGCACAGTTGATAAATATTTGACCTCCTTACTACATTAGAAAGAGAGACAGGGATCCATAAATCAGTGCCTGACAAAGAGAAATTACTAATTCCATCTTCTTCCTAGCCTTCTCATAATAGAGCCCTCCACTGGCACGCACATGAAAAGAATGCACAAGCCCAGTGATTGTCAAGATAATACATTCAAGTCTTAATTACAAATAGTCCTACCTTATCACAGGCTAGTCCAGAAGCTAACTTTAATATTCGATTCAAGAAAACAGTTTAGTGGGGTTTTTTTCAGCTGTTAGAAGTGCCATATAAATTATGTGCTCGGATCTACACTGTCCTGGGGTGACTTTAGGATGCTGGTAGCCCCATTGTCTGTCTTTTTGCTCAGAAATGGGNTATATAAAACACAACCAACTGGTTTTTAGCCCATTCTCAGTTTCTCAGTAGATTCTTTTCTATTTACTACAAAGGAATACAACTTCATTTTTATCTGTTTCAGACTACTTCAGTGATGGAAGCACTACTCTACTTTTCTATCCCCCACTTAGCAGAATTCATATATCTATGTGGAATGATTTTCTGTTTTCATTTTCTTTGTCCCGCTTACCAAATATATTTTCTATCATCTCCTATTTTATCTTCTATTGCAAAATGTCATCATAGATCCCACATGTCTGTCTGTTTATAGACATCTTCAGGCAAAATGCAGTGAAGTATTTTTTTCACTGGAATTTGTAATGCTTGATAATAGGAATGTTTCAGAGAGGCTGCTTGGTTTTGACAGAGCCTTGACAACTGCAAATGCTTCTGATGAAAGCCTGCTTGGTTTCCTCCAAGCTAATGCGGCTGAACTTTTGGTACATCACTTTATAAGCATTAGTTTCCACTGGAAACTAAAAGGAAAATATTTATATGAGGTATAGGAAGGAGGAGGAGGAGGAGGAGGCAGAAGAAACGTGGGTGGAATACTGGTCATGGGCAATAGAATACAACCAGTGAAGGAAGAAAGACAAAGAAATGGGGAGAACAGGCATGAAGGTAACAAACTTAACTTTCTGTTTGTAAATGTCAGACAACGTCCAACGCAGGGGAGGAAGGGTGATATGACTTTGCAAAGGTGAAGGTATTTCACGGGAGTTATGAGATGGATGTTACCACTGCATTTGAACGTGTGTTTTAAAAACTCAGACCTGAGCCTGTCCAACCTGAACACATAGCTCTGACCTAAAATAAAACACAGCATAAAAACACATGTCAACTAAATTCAAGGAAGTCTGGAAGCTCGTCCAAATTAAGCCCCTCAGATATTTATCTTTTTAAACACATCTTTTTTTAATATGAGAATGTCTGTTTGTTTACAATATTTATTGATGTATACCTTCATTTTTGGGAAGTTAATTTCCTCTAATGAAAAATGAAGTCGATTTGAGTTTCTATAATAAAATTGACCTATTAATCTAATTTTAATTGTATAAGAAGACATAACTGTGTTTGATTATGCATATGATGGTGATTTACTCTTTTACAATATGCTCTTTTCATATTGCCACCTTTTTCACTTACTTGAGGGAAAGGAAGGGATGTAGAAGCATAGACATTAAGTTATTTGCCGTGATATTTTTCCTCTTTCACCAGTTTTTGTGGGCATATCTCATGTACTTTCAACAGTTTTACTGAAAGCATTTCCATCTGATCCTGCAAATAGCGAAGAGTGGAGTGCCAATAATTCTATTGTCACTATATTTTTTTTAAAGTCACATAAAAATTGTTTCTTCACAACATTCTTTGAGAGAAGGAAAGAAAAGTATTTTTTTCCTTGTAATGGTGGTTTTTCCTTATATATCAAATTTCCTATAGATAACAGTCTTGTAGATTAAAGTCCAGCTGAAATGGAGAGACACAGTGGTTTCCTCTCTTTGGAAAGTAGAAAACTTTATTTCTTAAGGATTTTGGGAGTTTGCGGATTGCTTTGGATTTTTTAATTTATTTTTTTTTCCCTTTCCACACATTAACATTAAATTACCTAGTGCAGAAGCATTCTAACTTCGATCCTTTTTGATGATAAGAGTTAATGGTATTATTCAGCCATTTTGCTCAGTAATTAGATTTGGAGTTCACTAATTTAAATAGTCACTGCAGTAATCTCCCTGTAGCAATTTATGCAGTGCTGTTACACTAAATTCATGGATATGGAGCATGTAAATATTCCAATGAGATCAGACTGTGAGGAGGTGAGGTTGGCCATTTGAATATAAAGAACGATGAGAATTAACAAACCTTTAACATATTTATTTTTTTAATTAATAAACATTGTTTGCACTGTTGTTTTAATTCTCCTCCACAGAACTATCCTATTATGTAGTCAGCAGTGAAGTTCCAAATGAAGTTTTGTTCTGCAATGAGAGTGCTTGCAATCAACACATCTATCCCCAGCAGAAGGTATTTCAGGATAAGATGAATTTGTATTTCTATAAATCAAGGTGATTTTGACATGGTATGGTATACCAAAAACAAACACATTTTAGAATCAACTGTCTCCAGTTCATTGCCATCCTAAAGTATTTGATTACTGTTATATATGGTCCCAATCAAGAGTCATGAGTGGATGTAAATTTTACTGTTTATAGGTGTAGGGTTTTATGTCTTGCAGCTCCCGCTGCACTGGAGAAGTTTGGAAGAAATGTTTAACATGGCTGGAGAGGGTCTTAAATGTGGAGGACCTAAAATTAAAATCCAAACAGCTGGCTATAAAATCATTCAAAATGTTAGAAAACCTAGGATCTCAGCAGTGGATGCAACCTGAACTATAAGGTATGCAGAAACTTATGATCCCCATCAAAAAGCAAATACATTTAAGAGCAGAATGATTTTTGATTACTTGGGAGTACAGATTAAGTGAACCACACTGCAGGCTTCAGTAACAAGAATGGTGCCACTCTTTTCTGCCGTCCTGGCATTACTGTGTCTCTGTCTCAGCTTCAATCCAGCAATGCTGCACTTGCTCATTGAACCAACTGAAATTACGCAGGTAAAAAAAGGATTATAATTAATTTAAAAAGGCAAGTAAGTATAAGAACCAGAAGAGATGGGAGGAAGCACTTGGGAAAATGCTGCTGGAGAGGAGGATAGCAGAGAAGGACTGTTCCTTTTGGTTGCATCCTGTGTTACAACAAAATCTCACCTTTACTGTTAGCAGAACAAACATGGTGTTTTTTCTTTCTAGTTTTTATTTGCCTTTTGTAAACACTATTTGGATGCTAGGAACACTTTACATTATTCTATTATCTAAAATGAAAAAAAAATATTTGTCTTCTCCCCCATTCATTTCTCTTGTTCTCCAGTACACAGGGCCACACCTCAGTCAGTATGGCAGCCCCCACTGTCATTTTTCTTAGCTGCCTACAAACCATCAACCTCAGGTTGTTGCTATCACACCCAAAGTTTGAGAAAATCTCTATGCATCACCACTTAACTGCATTGTTAAATCCTTTTCTATATACCCTCTGTCAATATTTCTGTACCTGGTTGGCCATTGCCTGGTTCTTGAAAAGCTATTGTTTGAAAAAACTATTCTGCTTCATACCAGTTTCACTTATTTTGCTCTCCATAACTACTCAAAGGGAGGTTGTAGCTACATGAAAGTTGGTGTCTTCTCTCAAGTAAGAAGTGATAGGAGAGGAGAAACTGCCTCAAGTTGTGCCAGGGGAGGTTCAAACTTGATATTAGGAAAAATTTCCTCACCAGGAAGGTTGTCGAGCTCTGGAAGAGGCTGTCCAGGGATTGAGTCACCACCCCTGGGCTATTTACAAGAGAGTAGATGTGGCCCTTACAGACATGGTATAATGGTGAACTTGGCAGTGCTGTGATAACAATTGTACTCAATGTTTGTAAAGGTCTTTTCCAACCTAAATTATTCTATGATTCACAAATTCATCCACAAAGTCTCTTTCTGTTACCATTTAAAGACTCCCAAAAGCATTCCCTGTCCATATTTTCTTAACAGAATTTGTGTTTGACACTTCCCCTAGACTGCCAGCAGGCACAAAGCATTTTGTGGTTCCTGAACACTTGGATAACATTTTGTAGATTGTAGATTCCACCTGCAGCTAAAGATATGACAGCATAGAATCTCCCTGTTTTCCTAAATGGAAAACATCTTGTACACTATGTTGGGAATTTGTCTATTCCTGTGATGTTTAAAGTAACCTATGATTTTTTTCTAATGGAATCTCTTACTATATTATTCAGCACACAGTATTTACAATCTCCAGTACATTTCACATCACATGCATGCTACAGGATGCAAATATACAGTTCTCTAATGAGACCTGCATTACCCAACTAGTCAGGGCATGTTGGGTGGACACTTTACTAATGATATTCTTTTAATGAAAGTGTTTTAGAACTTTAGTCAGGCAATACATTCGCAAAATGCCTGCAGCTCTGGCTTCTGGAGTCAAATGAGGATCATCACAGGCCTGAAAAAGATACAGCCTTTACTGTGACATTTCCCTGGCTTCGGTAGCTGAGTACTAGTGGCCCATAAAGAGCATTCTTTAGCCCCATGTAACAGAGACTACTTGAGAGGACATTTATGTCACTTAATGCCATCTGAAACCTTACCGGTTACTCTCTAACTTCTTTTCCCAAACCTGCAGTTCTTCAGCTCCATTTGTTTCCCCTTCTCTACACATCACTCAAATCACTTCAACATTTACAGCCACTATAAAACCTGCAGTATAAAAGTATGAAATGTATATGAAGTATCTCACAATATAAATTTTAAATATGTGCTGGTACCCATGTTTTCCCAGGCTGTCCAAGAAATTTTTTTGTTAAATACTACACAGACATTTAACAATGTTTGTCTAATTCTTCATTTTTCAGAAATATAATAAGGAAAGGAGGCCCCTCTACATTACTTAAATATCTTAAAGGGAATTTAAATATATGCTCTAATTAACAGTAGTCTAACATTTTGGACTAGTGTTATGAATTGTTCAGGCATTTTTTATTCCTTTTTTTTTTTTTTTTTTTTTTTTTTTTTTTTTTTTTTTTTTTTTTTTTTTTTTTGTGAGCAGAATTTCCCATTTTTAATTTCAGTCATAAACCATGAGAACCATGTGCCTGGACACAGGAACAGAGTTCCAGTTTTCAGACACTGTTCTCAAGGAATCACAGCTAACCTGCGTGTGCTGCTCAAGTGAGTCTCTCACTTGTAATCTCTAAACATCTACCATCCCTGTGGGGCTGCCCCAGACACTTAAAGGTGTATGAAATGGCACTAAGTGCCAGCTTTTGGAGAAATTAAGTTACCCTTTGATCAGAGCCTTCTAAAAAGTTGAATAAGTGAAGACTTGAGAGCTAAAGAGTCTTTTGAGAGTCAACTGAAGTAGATTCATGGAGAGTAATTTTTTTTTATAACTCATATTACAACAATGAAGCATTCTAAACAGCCCTAAATACGGGAATTTTAGGGTGCCTTCACTACTAGCACATCAAAAGATTTGCCCTCCATTTCATACAGGTGTGTGACACAATGTGAACGTGTTTCTATGTGCTCAGCTAAGACAAGCAGACACAGAAACTTTCTTTCAAGAAAGAGGAAGTGTTGCACCACAGTGTGTATGTTGGTTACGGATACACTGGAATGATACACAGCACAGATCCCAGATTTCTTGGCTTTCCTTGATTTCATGACATGGCTGCCTTGCTTTTCCAGACCATTTGTGCAGATTTTATAAAAGTACCACAGACCTCAAGTCCTGCTCACCCTTGGTGAAAATATCCAAATTGTGAAAATGAAAGAGTAGCATATTCTGCCCAGGTATTTCTCTGAATGACAAATCCTTGGAGGGCCATTGTTATGGTCGTCTGTCAAAGAACCAATAAAAATTAACAAAATTAACATTGAAGACAGAAACAAACATAAAGCACCATAATGGAAAATCCTTTAAAGTTGTGCAGTTAAAAATCTTGTAAAGTCAGTGTGGTCTCCTTGGTAGTAATTCTAGCTAAGAAATAGCTAGAATTTTCAGTTTTCAGCTTCAGTTTTCTTCTTTTCTTAACAGGGCTACAAGTTAATCTCCTCTAGGTTACCAGTGAGAAGAGAAAGGGATTATAAAAGTTACTCTACACAACACACAAGTTTAATATACAGTGCAGTGTATTCAGACAATATACTCTTGGAGCTTTTTCAGTAGTAAGATGTTATCCCTCACTTTTCTGTAAAGCCATAGGCTTTAGGGGAGATGCTTGGCATCTCAACTACAGTTAAAACACTAAGTGATTTATCTGAATAGGATGTTTTGTCCAGACCAGTGAATAATTAATTATTTGTCCCTTGAAGAATTTGGACAGCAACAATGTCAACACTGAAGCTTCCAAGGCAGTAAGATTCTCTATTCAAATCAACCATTAGACATTCACTGAAATACCAGTCTGAATTTTTATTAGAAAAAGCTCAGTGTTATGAAAATCTAATTATCTTAAACGAAGTATAAATTACTAGACCCTTTAGTAATGCAGTAAAGTAGCACTGCATAGGTATATGAGGTTTTATATACAAGCTGAGGAGACAGCTGAGCTCATCTGGGGCAGGTTTCTGAAACTGTCTTTTAAAGCACACCTGTCACTACCAAAATATGCTACTTTTCCTTGTCATGTACTGGGTTTCTAAATCTCAAACAAAATATTACCTTATTGTTTTAGGAAAATAACAAAAAATAAAAGGAGTTTAAATTTGTAGAATTACACATAATTTTTTTTCCTCCCCAAAAATGCTTTTGTTACAGAAACTTCCCACAGTAACCACTCACCAGAAAAAAAATATACAAAAAAATTAGAATTTATAACCATGATGATATTAATTAGTTCCATCACACAATGTTGCATCCTTTTTCAAGTGAAACATTGTCTTTGAACTACTGTTACTTAGCTTTTATGCTGTACTTTCAGTAATTACTTTAGAATTTTATCTATCTGACCTAAGTTCTCCATTTTCTGTCATTAAAAACATGCACTGAATATTTTGGGGGGGTTTAAGTAATTTAATTTGAGTGCAATTAATTCCAGTTTATGACTGTTCCTGTAATTTGATATTTTAAATGAGGTTTCAATTGAATTTCAGGTCCCTTGGGAAGATGGACTTCAGAATTGTTACTTGCAGAATTTCTCTGTTGTAAAAATATTATTGAACTTGAAAGAGTCAAGAGTCCATACCACTGGAATAAAATGCAAATGCTTCAATAGAACATAATTATTCTGTTTCGCTGTTTTATTGCTAAGCCACAAATGAAAGCCAGGTAAAAAAATCCTTAAACATGATAATTTCAATACTTATAGAGGAATCTTCCTTTCTAAAGTCACCTTTACAAATTAATAACTTCAGAGGTAAATTATATACAGTTGATGCTGCTGTAGAATATAATTATCTGGAGGTAAAAATCTGAGAAAAGAAGATTGCCAAAATGTTCAAATAAATGACTTAATCTCTTCCACCAAACTAAATGCAAATTTCAATACACCCACCAGAAAGCAAGTTTCTTGTTTAGGTTCATTGTTCTGAACCTGAACTAGTATGAGAAGCGTTATTTTCCCTAGATTGGCATACTGACCTAAATATATCTAAGAAAAACCCAAGGGACCTAGTGACAGCAAAATATCACAGAAATGAAAATGACAACTTGTAACTTAGAATTCCAAGAAGAAAGTTGGAACATTTCACCTTTCCCTGTAATCCCTTGAGATTCAATAAGCATGATTTTGCCCCTAAATATAACTGAGATAGAGCATATGAAGTTAAATCTCACCCAGTATAATTAACTCTTATAGCCACTAGAATTTGATATAATGAAATTAAGTAACATGCCAGTTAAATAATCATTATTTTGATGTAACCCAAATGTTCCAAATAGTGAAGTTTCTGATTGGAAGAACAACATCCTTCTCCTGCAACTATTAAAAAAAATTATAAAAATCTCTGAGACTAAAAGGAGAGAAGAAATGTCAGAATCTTTAATTTGACAACATGCTTCCTCATTAATCATAAAATCACAGAATCCTTTAAATTCGAAAAGACCTCTTAGATCATTGAGTCCAACCATTAACCCAGCACTGCCAAGCCCCCAATAAATCATGTCCCCAAGCACTATGTCTACATATCTTAAATACCTCCAGGGGTAATGACTCAGCCACTTCCAGGACACCAAGGAATAATTGGGAGTCCATAGCAATTGCTGGGTCATAATTATTCTGCTGAGTCTGAATCCTCTGCCCCTTGGCATTTCTCCATGCTGCAAGACCCAGTGGCATTCTTAGACAGAGTAAGCAAGAGATAAAGGGACCTTGAATTAGCACAAATGACACAGAAGAATATCTGTTCAGGGCATGTGAAAAAATTCTTGCAGATTCACATAAATATTGTCATCAGTACCACATTTGTATTTCTTTGTTATCTGGACTGGAATTATACCTCATGCTCACTGGGCACTGTATCTTCTCCACAACATGACATGGAAAATTAGTCCTCATAGCAAAGAAAAATTCGTTTTCTTAATGAATTTAGACAGTTATTTTGTTAAATGCCCTGGCACCTACACTAAAGGTTGCTCTTTAAAACCCTGTAAATAAACAACAGTAATCTTTAATGAGGAACACAGGACTATTTCAACCACTGACTTGGTTACAAAGGAAGCACTTAACAACAAAAGTTCAAGAAATCCTATTTTCTTATAGTTGAGCCATGTTCAAAAAAAAAAAAAATGTATATTGGACTTTAGGATTAATAAAAGTCCGCTACAAAAATCTGAGAATCAAATAGTTTTCCTAATGTAAAATCACTGAGAATTGGAAACAGGATCAAAGTACAAACTAAGCAACAATAAAGAAAATCTTTTAAGATGCATTCCTCACACTACACACACATGTATAGTACTGTCCCGTGTAAATGAAATCCATAGTTTAGGAAGTATTATACCAGAACTATGCCCATTCTTATGTATGTAAGAATTATATTAAGATTTTAAAGAAAGAATAATAGAATTTAAAAAAAGAAAAATAGCTTTTACTGCATTCCTGATAGTAATTTAGAAGTGTACAGAGAAAAATCTATTTGCACTGTAGTGTACTGTACTGTGCATTTAATGTATATTAGAAATTCCAAGGAAAATATCTTCTTTTATCAAATCTATGCCCCCAGATATATTGTATTCACTGTGGATAAAAAGATAAACCACCTTATTATGTATCCTAACAACACCTTCCATACACATGTACTACATCATGCAATAACATGCAATTACACATTTCTTTATTGCTAGTGAAAAAAGCAAAAGTTAATCAATCTTTCAATACATTTTGTGGCTTATAGCTCTGTTCTTTTTAAGATAGTATAATGGAGATCTCACCAGTTTGTTAATTAAAAGCATTTGCAGTTATCATATAACTTGCAGTTGTGAGACATATTTTTTTACACATTTTACTTGGAAATTTCTGCGGCACCAATGAACTATGTGTTGTCACACATCACATTTTTAATGATAGACTGATACACTGAAATGCCAAGTTTGAAGTCTATATCCTACTCATTTTTGTCTGAAACTGAAGAAATTAAGGAGTTATGCTCTGAGCAATCTTCAATTTGTGTGCCCTTGAGACAAACATCATCATGGAAGCTGCACAAGTACTCAAAAACCCGGCAGTTTGAGGTGTCATTCTGAATTTTTAGTCAGAGTTGACTACAAGGGCAGAAGTTACTGCAAGGAGAAAAATTATTTTAACAGAATAGCTAATGATATAACTTCTGACTGTTGACTTATGCCTAGATCTTGGGAGCTTTACTGATAAATCTGTAAGGACAAACTTTGACAAGTCAGTCAGAAAGTCAACAGTGATTCTACTTGACACCATTTCAGGCAAAATGTTGATGTCAAAGGTCGACTCCTTGTAACACTTTGCATTTCCTGTTCTTCATTTTCGCTCTTCTCACACTACAGACTTTCTTTCTCTCTAAAGTTGATTGAATAGAGAAAAATAGCACTTATTCTGAGTCACCCAGAATGTAAGAAGGTTTTATTTTCCCCCTCCCCTGAAGGAGTGATAATTTCTTAAACATGAATGCATTAAAATGTAGCAGCCTTACTGAAAAGAAATGCCTGATAGTTAAATTCTACTTATTCAGCTGGAAAAAAACCACACCAAACAACAAAAATGAATGTGTTTTAAATGCCATCTTTCATTGTACTGACTAGTTTTTATTTTCTAGCTTTTCTTAGATCTGTATATATTTGCATGTGCACACATTTTACATTCACATCTACACAAAATTTACCTTTGTGATAAAACTGCATTCTCGTAAAATGTAGGAGTAGCAGAATGCAATAATGATTTAACAGTGAACTTATTTTCAATACCACTTATTTATTCAGGTTTTGTAGCTTGGGGATTTACAAAGCCTCTGTTAGTAAATAATTCATGATTTTCATTAGAATTCTTTATTTTTTGTACCGTAGGCAAAAAATATAATTGGCAGTTTGCAAACACTGGATAAAGATCAAGTTTCACCCAGCGCTGTCACCTTCTTTGCCTTTTTAGTCTTGGGCTACAAGTGCAACAAGGGTAAGATCTGACTATTCCCTGAAAGAATCTATTGCTGAGCTTTCTTTAATAGCAGCCATCCAAAATGTCATTGTGTGTATTTCTTCTATTTACATTTCACATAGTACACACTTACCTAAAAGAAATGATCTTCTGATGCTAATAATATACATGATTTCAGAAAAATCTGAATACTAAGGATATGGCTAAGTAGAAAATGATGCAAGAATCAGCATGGGGCTAATAAAGGCAGTTTATTGCAATTATCCTGACATAGTATCTCTTTGTGTAATCAGATAATGCTCTTTTGGAGAAAAGAAAGGCAATAGATTTCACTTACCTGGAGTTTAAGAAACATTATCATGCTATGCCACCAGAAACCAACAGCATGTGTATTGGGAAAACTTTGCTTCCTGCACTAAGACTGACAAAAATTGAAAAATGTAGCAGGACTATTCCTGATTTATATCAAGATCAAGATCAAAATTTAAATTGTACTGATTAGGTACTTTCCTTAGTGACTACCCAAGTAATAAGAGCACACTGATGAAATATATTTGACACTAAGTTGTTAGAAATAGAAAAAGGAGTTAGAATGCAAATCTTGAAGGAACTGCCCAATCTACATCACTAAAGTCACAAAAACAGAAATCATAGTATACTGCAATTTCTGTCAAAATGAAAAACTGAAGAAAAAATAAGCAGAAAAAAGCATAGCTACATATAGAAAATAAAACACTCTCAGCCCTGAGTATATTGAAAAAGAATTCAAGAAAAAAATTTCTTGCTCTGAGGGGGAGAAATGTTAATAATAGTGCTGATAACATATTCATTGAGATAAAGTCGAATGCAACTTATGTTGCTACTGCTTGTATATTTTGAACTAAAGCAATAGTTTATTCTAAATGAATAAGCAGATGCAATCAATTTTATGAAAAGCCAGTGGTTTCTTGCCCTGCTCAAAGATTTAAACATAGCTTAAACATAAGTAGTGGAAAACTCGGGGGTTGTACTCATGTTTTTAATAATATATGATTTATCACCAACTGGATTTTGCATTTATGTGTGCAGTTGTTTTTTGGTTTGTTTTCCTGTGAGCAGCAAGGCATTCCTGTATCTGGTGGTCTTAGCAAAAAGTGCAAGCAGAATATTAAATATTCTAAGTTTTTTTTTTTTAATGCTGACAAACATCTATCCATATAAAAATACTCAGGACTGGTCATCTTAAAGCTACCTGTTTCCCTTAGAAACGATGGATTGATTTATTTTTTTAATTATTATTTTATTTTGAAGAAAAGCAATATAAACAGGTTTAAAACCCCACAAACACAAACTATGGTATTTGCGCCCAAGAACGTTATCCTGGTGGAAATATTTTAAAAGGCACTAGTGCTTGGAGCCCACTGAAAGTAGTGATGCAGAAAATGTGTGTGGACAGAAATAAGAGGAAGGCCACATTAAGGACAGGGGCTGCACGTACATTTTTCTTGGAGACTCCAGCATCTCATCATCCCTAAAGGTGCCACAACACAACCCAAGACGAGACACCCGTGGTGTTTATACCTCCCCTGCCTTCAGTTTGTGCATGCAATCTCCTGAAATCATGAACACAAACCAGCATGCTGTCTTCTTAGCATTTAATTTATATTAATGTGTAATATTGATGGACCAGTCCTTGGCAAGGGTCCATAAGGCTTTAGAATAGCACAAGGCACAGGGACAACAAATTTGTGAGGTTATTCAAATCTTCCAGAGCTAACACATGGCAGCAAATTTAAAATATAGCAACACTGTTAATACTTTATGAAGTCCACAATATTAATTTCTGACCAACGTCAACATTTCAGTAAGCCAACAGAATTAATTAGGTAAAGAATAGACTCGAAGTAAAAAATCTTGAAAATGTGAGAATGAAAATTGTCAGAACAGGAGGATGACAAAAGTGTGTGTTTGGATGAGGGGCTGGAGGTTTTCTCACTACAGGAATTTTGCATAAACTGGATATCTTAGGTCAAATTGCAGCAGGAAATGGATAGAAAGAAGTGAAGCTTGGCCAGCAATGATTTTAGAGGATTCTTAGTCCAGGTTATTGTTTAAAAATAGCTAAAGGAGGAAAAAAAATACAACGCCTTGACTAAAACTTTTTCTCTTCATTGCTCCTTGGGAGTACTTAGTAAAAATGCTGTCCAACCTGAATACTATATAACAACTTCATTATTTTTAAAAATCTTGAAATTAATTCTGCATCAAGTAATAGTAAAACTCTCAGTTTATACTCTTCTCCATTCTGACTGAAAGACAGAAAGACAAGAAAAAGCAGAGAGGAGAAAAATATAAGCAGGAGAAAGATGAAATGAAGATTCAGTTTAGCTTTTCATTTTGATTAATCTGTAAACTGGAGCTCAAATGTACTGATAGAGGTTTGAAAGACAGATGAATCTTTGCACTTTTTTCAGCTGAAATACTGAATCCAGTTTCAAACACTATGCCTCAAGAAAGATGAAATGCTGTAACCCTACTGAAGAGGCAGCAGAAAAGAAGAAAAGATCAGAGACCCAGGAAACATAACCCATGTCCTACAAAAAAAAAGAAGAAGAAATAGGTTTAAGTACAGAAAGGGTCATTGGAAAAAGGATGAGAATAATCTGCATAAAACATTAACAGACTTTTAAATTTAGCAAGAAAGGTATTAGGAAAAACATCCAACCTCTGAAGTAGCAAAGCTGTTCAAGTGATTGGAAAGGCTGTGATCTGCTCAAAGAGAAAGATAAAAATCTGTGAGGAAAGACTCAGGTTCAGTGACGTCACTTTTTAATCTCTATTAATGCAAACCCAATGTCTTTACATCAATGAAAAGAAATAGAGAATCAATTCCAATTTTTTTTTTTAATGGATAAGTCTGCACTACACTAAGTCAGCATTAATTTAAATTTTTAGGCACTTTTTTAACAAAACCACATTTTTATAGCCGCACTACAGTCATCATTTGTTACAATCTACTTGGATCTTTTAATGGTTTTCCTTTTTGACATGACAGACTTCAAGGGCTTTTTGTGCCATTAAGTGCTGTAGGGATAATTGACATTAACTATAAATTCTCTAAGAAAAGTTGTGAACTTTATCACAACAGCTGAGCTATCCATTCTTTACTAAACCCATTTGCTAAACATTTCAACTTCAGAGTCAGACAGGAAATATCAATTTATTAATTTTTCTAGATAATAGATTTTACCTCTAAACGTAGACTGACTATCATATATTTAATTCTCACTTGTCAGGTAGCTGTAGAAGGGCTTCAATAGACATTTGTCTAAACTTTTAAATTGTATCCTCAACCACATGGCTGAGGACCAGATTTTATCAAAAGCTTGAGAGACCATAGGTCCAACTTTGCATCTGCTAAAAAGCATAACTTTACTCCTCCACACTCATGAAAGATGATATTTTTAGATGTGCATTTGCAAAGATAATTATTTTACTGTTCAACTATTCCACAACAAAAAGCAATAGGCATTGCTCTCAGTCTACATCATTAGGGACATGAAACATTTCCTTGTCCTCAGGTCTAATTCTTTTTCTCTGCTGAGAAGAAACAAAGGGTTGATATAAAACCTCAGTCCATAGCTTCCTTCTGATATCCTGGTTTCTACACAAAATAAGCCATGTAACGTTCACCAGAATGGGTTCCTTTTCCCAGTCAATCCCCTAATCTGGGCAATTGTGGTTTAGGATTTGAGAGACTCACTAAGAACTGCACAAACTCCCAAACAGAAATATTGTAACCACTGACCAGCAGTTAAAAAATCATGGATAACAATACAAGAAAATAATAAATATTCACATATTATTTCCAGCTATCAATTATAATGTCCTCTTCTCAATGAAAAATGGGTGGATTTTTTTTTTTTTCATATATAAAGCCCACCTTCACTTTGCAAAGCACTAAATCCTCATTTTAGTCCACTTCTCCATAGGGATCTGTATAGAAATTCCTTATATACTCATGTGTTCCTTGGCAGGATTAGGCTCTTTCCATTACAAAAATCACTGACCTAAATCACATTAAAATCCTCTTCTTCTTTTTGTTAGGTATTTATGCAAAAGAAGCTGAACACTCTCTGGTGTCTTGTAGACCTGTTTTGTTGCTGCTTCTGCCTTTCAAAGAAGCATTACAAAACACGGTCTCCAAAATTTTTCCCTTTACTGTTCAAAGTCTGAATCATGATTAACCTCACCTTTGAAGTACAAGGCACATTTACAATAAAAGACATGAAGACATTAAAGAAAAGAAATGTTCTCTTTTTAAGTGAAAAAGAAAATACTACCATCTCAATTTTTCTGTCAACTGCTTGCGTTTCTCAAGTACTCTCATGATTTTGTAGAATTCCAGAAAAGGCATTATATACTATTTCTGTTTTAATCATGAAGAAAAGTGGGAACAAGGAAGTCAGCTGATTTGGTTTAGACCACACAGCAAACTGTAGAGGTAGATTTAAAAGCATCAAAGCATCTGGCTAGAGTTATTGGGGAAAATAAACCATCAGAACAGTAAATTTAACAAAACTGGACATTTCCTATGGTTAAGGAGTAATTTCAATTAATTGCTTGCTGGAATAGCCTGACATTTTCTTTTAAAACTACACTGTGTCACAGAATCATAGAACAGCACAGACTAGAAGGGACTTATAAAAATCCAACAGGAAAGGGAGCCTTGATGAGATTATCCAGCACCCTGTCCTATCCCATCTTGAAAAACTCCACCAATGAGGACTCCACAATGTTTCTGAGAGTTTGTTGCAGTGAATGATTAATTTTACTGTAAGAAAGTCTCTTCCTTATGTTAAAATGATGTCCTGTTTCATCGTTTTGAATTAATAAACCTGCCTTTCCTCATTCCAAGCATGCTTGTTCAAATAAATTAAAATGCATGTTATTTTAATTAGTGAAAATGTACAAACATTTGAAGTGAAATATAATTACTCAACACTTCAAAATAAAGGAGTTTTTTCATCCTCATTCAGCAAAAGCAAAAATTTTAAGTCTCAAATCCTCACAAAAGAGGAAAATTATTTGTCTAAAGCTTGTAGCCAGTAGTTGATGTGAGTTTAGGGTTACATACTTTTAAACACTTATACGTGAGTCCACATTTTTTAGTTACAGAAAGGAACAAGAAGGACTTTCAACTGAGGTTGCTCTTTGAAGTGGCTGTGTTACTTGTTACATGTATGTTTGCCACATTCCGTGGGCTTGCTGCCATGATGGTCTCTCTTTGGTAAGAAGCAATTTGTTTTTATACTAAGGAGTTTGAAAAAGCTTAATATACTTTTTGGAACATAGAAATACAAAAGCTTTTGCAATACAATCTGTGTCTTAGTGTTCCGTCACACAAACCCATCCTTTACAAGTGGGAAGTTGAGGACAAACCAAACATTTCAGTCAAGCAAAATTACTTGTTTTCCCTCATTAAAGAATCATAGAAAGGCTTGGGTTGGAAGGCACCTTAAAGATCATCCAGTTCCTAAACCTTTCACTAGATCAGGTTTCTCAGAGCTGCATCCAGCCTGGCCTTGAACACTTCCAGGGATGGAGAATCCACAGCTCCTCTGGGCAACCTGTGCCAGTGGCTCACCACTTGAACAGTAAAGAATTTATTCCTTACATCTAATCTAAACCTTCTCTCAGTCTGAAGCCATTCACCCCTGTCCTGTCACCATATACTGCTGAAAATAGTCTCCCTCCATCTTTCTTATAGGATCCATTCAGGTACTGGAAGGTTACCTATCTCTTTGTTAGGCTGAACAATCTTAATTCTCTCAGCCTTTCCTTATCTGTATTTGACAAGTCCTAGCGCTTCCATTGTATACCAGAACTGAACTTTAGCTGTAGTAATATAATTACAAGTACAGCTGCACTTAAACTGCTATATTGTTATTCCTTTTTAGCTAAGGTATTCTTAAAACATATTTTATGGGGTAATGTTTGCAGTATAATTATTCATTTGGTAGCCACATTTCTTTGGTGTCAGTGACTGACATTCATTCTGCTGAGGATTTACAGCTGTAAGTCACATCAGGTAAGTGAAGCTGCTCACAGACAGAATGGTTAAATCTTAAAAGAGAAGTGCCACAAGGCTCCTGGATCAACTTGGAACAAACACTGCAAAGATAAACAGGATATAAACAAAACTGCTAGAGAGTGTTGCTGAAAGTTGTTGTGTTTTCTGCATCAGGACTTGAAAAGTCGATTCCCCAGAAAAGAACCATGGTTTGCATATCAAAAACAAGAAAAAATTTCTCAGAATTCCTCCTTGCATAAAGATGCTCTATTGGATATAAAAATCCATAAGCATTTTAAAGCAGTTACTACAATACAAAGGGCCATTAAAGCAAAACACAAGGACTATTTTTAATAATTTACACTCTATCAGAAGAAAGTCAGCTATTTTTAAAAAAATCAAACAAAATCAAAAATACAAATGAAAATACATGAGAGAGAGGTAGATGTTTGAAGACATGACTATGTGAAATGTTCATGCATATAACACATTTCCATGCATATAAAAGGAGACTAATACTGTGAGTGCACCAACAGCACAGCAACAAGAGCAAATTGCAACCATGTATTCCCTCTGTCATTTCTAGTTTTTCAAAACTTGCCTGAAGCACACAGCTTTCTAACATACCTTCTGTAGTTAGTGGTGTGCACATTCCATTTCATTATGTTGGTGAATGTTTACTGTTTTTAGAATGTGGTCAATATTTCCTTAAAATAGAACATATTTATATGTATAAATATATTCTAAATAAACAAACAAAAAAATCCAACAGGATAGGTCTAGGATTTTTAAAAGTTTTGCTTATAAGAGTGAATTTATTTTCATTATGTGGAAATGTCCTAGTACTCAGAAAAAAGAACTTATCCAAGAGAACAGGTCTGCTCTTGAGGTTCAGGAAGAGTCATGTTTTATCACATGAAAGATCTGAATATTTTGCACTTGTGAAGATGTCTTCCCAGCTCCTGCGGTGCATATATCCTATTTATAAAACAAGTTTTTAAAGCCATCTGAGTAGGTACTGCCATTTTTGGCAATAATTAAGAGAGAATGAGAACATTTAATAGACCACCCTATCCAGAGAATTTAATTTGATCGTCAGTCAAGACTTCTTCCAAGGTCCCTCTAGTGGTGGTAAAACATTAGGGTTATTACCTGCTTTTTAAAGTCAAACTTTTGTACAAGAACAAAACTAACCTACAAGGCCAGTTGAAAGTCAAGGCAAATGCTGAACATACAGGATACATAGATACACGTCCATCAAGAAAGATACATTATTCCTGCACAAACACTCATAACAGAAGGAAGATAGAAGTTTTTAATTGCCACAGGATGAATAATTTTAGATGCATATCAGTGTTCTGATAATTCGGAAGTTAAAGTATGTATATGGCTCTGGTACATTTAAATTCTAATCAATATTGGCTAAAGTAGTTCAGTATAATTCTTTGCAATTATAGTTAAAAAACAAACAAGAGTATATATTGTTCTAAATTTTTGCCTGAATAGTTGTGAGTAAATGGTTTCAAAGAATGTCTTCACTCAAAAAGATATTCTGAAAGTGGAGACTGTGTAGACTCCAAAGCCTTAGATTTACATTAAAATAATTGAGTTTGATTCTCTGTATAATATCTCTGATCAAATCATAGGCAAGAAAGCATTAGGATATTTATAATGTTGTTCTTGCTAATACCAATGTTGACATACCACAAAACAGATATGCTGCTGATTGTCTCTTACTATTAAATAAGTCATTACACATGTTGGACCAGTTTATGACCAGCTACTAATGCAGAGTGAAGTAAGCAAGCAGTTTTACAAAAGTAATAATGGGTAGAGTTGTCTGAATTTACTGAAACACAAGGAATCTTCATGAGATATAAAAATACTAGGAAAAAAATGGGTAAGATATAAAACTTCCCCTCAGACAACCACTAAACATAAATTATGCAAAGTTATCTGTGTCATAATTTGACTCAAAAATTCTGAAAATTCACTTACTTCAATTATTTTTCTCAAATATATATCAGAGGTATCTTAATTCAAATGAATGTTTCAAATTTTCACTATGATCTCCCAATGTGTGTGTTTTTGAATTCTGGGTATGCATCTCAAATATCTTTCGCCACAGCTTTGACCTCTGACATGGAGATCTGCTTTGATTAAATATAGGCTAAACAAAACAAAGCAAAACAAACAAACAAAAAACCCACCACTCCCCCTCCCCCCACCCCCCCCAAACTTCTACATTGTAATTAATCCATTGCTAGCTATAAAATTGCTTGTGAGAATGCTAATTTGTAAATGAAATAAAAAGTAACCTGCTACAAAATTATGCTTAAAAACTAAGAAAATAATGTATCAGGAAGGAAAAACAAATGTGGAAATACAGAGGGGCTGCACAGCTAAAGATCCAGGTTTTGGGGATCTGTTGATTTTTTGTTCTTTTTCCTTAACTCTAGAGCACTTCAGAATTCTGATCTTGCAAAAATTATATTGCTTATGGTTGACCCAGATGGTAAAGCTGAATGAGAACTGACCCAACACTAAAAGAAACAGGAGACAAAGATGAATCTTACAAGAAAACAATGGTGAAGAAAGAATACATTTAGGGTTCTATGAGGTGTGACACTTTAGTGACAAAGCTCATTTTTCTCGGTTTGAATTGAAGGTTACTGTGGTTCTTCCATGAAATATAAGATATTGCAATAAAGACTGCACAAGACAATAGGATTACAGTTTCAAACTTGATTTGCTTTTCTTCTGTGAAATCTCGTTTACTTCATCGGAACTCTGGCTCAGGTATGTATGCTAAGAATATGAGAAATGAAGTAAAAAAGCCCACTCTTTCCTTTTGTTCCTCAATGAATGACACCATGTCATTTTTTACCAGTGGAAAGCTCTTGCTGTGTGCACTGGACCTGAAGGTAAGATTCCCAGAAATGAACTGAAGTCTGAACTGAATGTACAGTGTTCACAAGAGGTAATAGGTGGGGTTCACTACTTTTTCCACTTTAGCAGGAAAAAGGAAATTTCATATGCCATATGAATATCATGCCAGTCAGTCACTTTTTGTCCAAAATGGTATTGGGAGGAAAAAAAAAAGCACATTTATAGCCAAACTACTCACCTTGAAATATCACTTGGAATTTAGAAATATAGAACATAACTCAGAAGCTCAAAATTACTTCAGACATTGAGATTAAAAATAGTAATAATAATAATCATAGTATCTCTCTGCAAAATATGGAGTCACAATCAAAGAGGATTATTAATTCCCTATTTTAATACAAACATATCAGGGTGTTAACTTCACTGTAATTTTCTTGCTCAGTTGTCAGAATTCAGGACTATCCTTTCAACACATCCTCTCTCCCTCCACTTAAAGAAAATGAGAATCTACAGAAAGAGCAACCTGGTATGCAAAGGTTTAGTTTCCCATTTCTGGCTCCAGGCAAATACACCTCGTAAGTTATATTCCTTCACATTCTTACGTCACCTCAAATGCACAGACATGTGGGCTACTTAGTTTGATTTCATATCAAAGTCCATTTACAACACCAAACATCCTGATTTCTCTGAGCACTCTGCTACAGTGCCTAATTACTCTTGTGGGGATATTTTTTTCCTGATATCCAGTCATACCAATCTTTCACAACCCATGATCAGGGTCCTCTGTTCTCCTGCCTGTCCCTCCCTTCCTGTCAGTAAGGACAAGTGGCTGCTAGGGTTTCCCACAGCTGTCCCTCCTCCAGACTGTGTAAACCCCAATCCCCCAGCTTCTCCTCACAGAGTGACCTTACTGACCACCTTACTGACCACCTTGGTGACCCCTCAGTGCTGTTGCCTGTCAACATCATTCTTGCATTGTGCATCCCCAAAGTGGACACCCTATCTGAGATATGGTCCAACCAGTGATGAGTAAAGGGGAATAGTCAGTTCAAATTACCTACTGCCTCTGATTGCGTTGGTACAGCCCAGGATGCTCCCAACCTTCGTTGGTGCCTGGTCACATTGCTGCCACATGTTTACCAGTTAGTAGCAACAAAAGAAAACAGCAAAACTCGGATTTCCTGCTTTTTGTTGTTGTTTGTTTGTTTGTTTGTTGTTTATTATTATTTCTGCTGTTTGTAAGTGCAACTGAAGTGAACAAAACTACTTTGAACTTCTGAAAATTCAAGGCCTCCATATAATTAAGGTTAGAAGACTAATTAAAAACAACAATCCATTTTCACACACTTATTTTAATTTCAAAACATACTGTTCTCTCACTCTTTCTTTTATTTTTCTTCAGAATCTTGCTTTTCACATTCCCTCAGAACCACAACCTAATTTCTCAAGGTGTACAAGGACGGGGTAAAGTGAATTACTGAATTATTATATAATCGGCAATTGTCCCATTAAAGGATTCAGCTGATAGGATGTTGGATAAGGCAGAATTATCAATTTTAATGTATTATTCCATAATGTGGAAATGAATATATTTTCCTTTTATTTTCTCATGGACATCTGGATAGACACCACCTATCACTAACGGGTATGAAATACAGGTATAGAGAAAGGTCTGATTGGCTTCAATCATAACAAATCTGCATTTTTGGCAGAACTCGAAAGCTGCCTAAAAACCTGCTCACTGCTTCCTGTGGACCACTGGCTGACGAGTATCAGTTTGTTGGTTGGACTTGTTTAGTGGCCCGAGTTTTTCTAATCTACATTTGAATAGTATCAATTCTAAAAACTAATTGTGGAAAAAAAGGGGATGAAACTTTGGATTTTATGCAGTCAGCATGGTATACCTCAGAACCATGTTTAAAAGGTAAGAAACTTCCATTCCAAAGACAGAAGAAAGGAAAAAGGGAGAAGAAAGGAAAAATCACCACCCTCTGTGATCATTTGTCAGCTGACTGGTTATACTAATTTCAGCCTGTTCATAGAAAATAACAAACTATAACTTTCTAAGTATGATTCAAACATACAATTAAAAAAACCCCAAAACAACATGTTTAGCAATGTACTTTCAAGAGTGAACTATTTGAACAGATACATAAGGAAGAATTAGGTGTTTTAGCTGTTTAGAAGATTCTTTTCTTATTTCTAACGTACCCCTCCTTAAGATGGACATTATCAGAAGTAACACATTGCATATATGGTTCTATATTTCTTTACTACACACAGGAAATAAATTAGTATAATGCTTTTATATCAGAATGGTATTTTAGAATTCGCTGCTTAGCTATTTTTTAAGGTGAAAACACAACTGATAGGGAAAAAAAAATCCTCAGAAATTCATATAATACTTTTCTATTGAAACAACAACTCAACAAAGCCCTTCAACAGAAAAAAGCTCCGTGGAGATGGGCACAGCTCCTCATAAAACTCTGAACAGAATCTAGGGAGTGTCCACAGCAGTTGTGAAGAAAACTGAATTCATCTTGATGCCAAGGAGACCAGAAGGTCCTTACCGCCTTTGCTGCAAGGAGTTGTGTTGGCTGAGTGTGTTGATGGGTGGGGCAAATGCCCTTCCCTAAAACAATCTAAGGAAAGTATTACCTTCCTGAGACAGCCAGAGCAGTGTTCAGACTGCTCAACACCGAGCATCTAAACTGAACAACCAGCAACAGGAGCTTTGAAAACAGCAGCAGACTTGAGCTGGCTTCAAGCCATGCCTGCTTCCCAAGGAACTGAGGACATGCAGCACATAGAAGCTGGCAATGGGAATCACACGAGCACTGGGATTCAGCTGCACCTGATTGCAGTCAATTGCTATACCATGCTCGTGGTGTGGTTTTAGTACATTGCTGCATCAAAATCCCATGTAACAGCAAATGCCTTCCAGTGAGTAAATCTGGTATTAAAACCTTAAACCCTCATCATGTGGAATATGTAAAAGAACCCAGTTAAAGAGTTTTGGAATCCTCACAAACCTGCAAAGGCGTAAGTCTTAAGGAAGAATAGACAGTGGCCTTTCAAAGTAAACAAGCACATTTAAAATATTATTAATCATTCTCTCTTAAACACAAATTTCTTGAAAGAGCATCAGAAACAAATTATCCTTTTCCTGGCACAATACACCATGAGAGAAGGGAAGAAAGCTTTCAAAGGGAAGACTCAAGTAAAATAAGGTGGATTGAGAACAACCCTGAGAAGAACTTGAGGGTGTTACTGAACAAGAAGCTCAACAGGACCTGACAGTGTTTGCTCGCAGCCCAGAAACCAAACATGTCCCAGACTGAATCAAAGGCAGCGTGGCCAGAAGGTGATGGAGGTGATTCTATCCAGCTACTCTACTCTCTGCTTAGGTGAGAGCCCTCCTGTAGTACTGTGTCAACTCTGGGATCCCCAGCATTAGAAATATGAGGACCAGCTGGAAAAATTCCAGAGAAGGGAGCTCTTCTAATGGAGACAGGCTGAGAGAGTTGCCTCCATTATAACAAATCTCCAGCTGCTCAGCCTGGAGAAGAGAAGGCTCTGGGGACACCTTTTAGCACTTGCCAGTATCTTAAGGGAGCCTATGAGAAACATTTTACAAGGGTCTGTAATGATAGGAAGGGTGTAATGGCTTCAGTCTGAAAGACTGCACATTTAGATTAAATATAAGGAGGAAAACTTTACTGAGAGGGTGGAAAGGCACTGGAAAGGGTTATAAAGCATCATGGTGGTGCTGCGTTGACAGTTGAACCTGATGATCTCAGAGTTCCCTTCCAAACTTAACAATTCTATGATTCTGCAATCTTTGAGGTCTCCTCCAACCCAAATCATTGCATGATTCTAAAGTGCATGAAAGGCATACTAAATTTTGCCTGCATCTCCAAGGAAGGGACGTAGGTGCCTGTATTCAGATGATTGCAGTTTCTCAGATTCACAAGTTTTACCAAACATGAGCTTCTAGACACAGTAAACAATAGAACTTAAAAATATGAATTTAAAAATATGAACTCCATGTGTTTGTATAACACTAGCTTCTACTCTACTGTGTAGGTGGGTGGGGAAAAATTTACCAACATTTTATCCAAAATGTTTGCGTGTTTCTCACTCTATTCAGAGTAGACATGCTAACTGAGAAAAAAAAAAAAAAGGCTATACTAACTTGAAAGGATAAATTTTGAGAAGATATTTAAAACCTAATAGCTTAATATGATGTAGGCATCCTTCTCATAGTTTTAAGTTTTAATGTACGTAAACTATTTTGCTTAACGTTAAAAGACACAAGCAAAACATGAAGGAAAAAAGAAAAAGAAAAGAAGATGCATATCATACTAAAAAATTACAAAACTCCACAGTACAACCACCACCACCATTGTTGCCAGTGCTATGTAAATGTTTGCTGGTCTTTTCTAATTTTTCTTGAAAGCCTCTGACATATTCTTGTAATGCCACAGGCTAAAGCTTTGATCTTTGTAAGAACTTAAAACAATACCATATTAACTAGCTCCTATAAACCAAATCATTTTACTGTACAAAACATTTTAACCATTTTACAGGTTTAAATCCAGGTTTCAGGATTTTTCTTGTAAGTTTGGTAACAGCAAATATTATTACTTCAAATCTTACACAATGATTCATACCTATTTACAGGACTGCTACTACAATGCACCAGTTACGAGCATGAGGTCAACTCTCCTTCTGTTACATCCTCATGTGAACTTTCAAATCAATTCCATTCAATATTTCTGCTCCTAGTTTGATTCAAGATTTACTGACATGCACAAAAATGGGATTAACAGAAGGTATTTTTCAACATGGGATATGACAGCTAAAAGGAAAACTGTATACATTGTTATTTAAATGTCCAGCAATCTGCAGATTTTGATAGACAAGTCCTTGCTTTCCTGTGCCTTTTCTGCACAGTTTTCATTTATTCCTCACAGAATAGCATCTGACAAATATCAAGAAGATACAAATAAATGAAAATAACAAGGAAGGTTATAAAGGTGAAATGGGATAGCTGATTTGGTAAAACAAAGACATGGATGATTCCTTCAGCAACCAATCCCAATGTAACAGATATACAGTAGAATGATTGACCTCAAACACCTGATCTTTATTTTTATGAACTGCCCTAGCCACTTTCCTAGGCTACTAAACTTCAATTGGAAATTAAGGTCAAATAACATAGCTCTGAAAACTGAGGATAATTTCTGCTTCATTGTTTTACAAGAGAATAAATTTTATTAGCTGGACCTAGGGATCAGGCAAGGTGCTTGGGGGTTTTGTGTGAATCTGTGCAGAATTCAGAGCAAGCAATTTCATATGTTTAGGTTCACTTTGGTTTCCACTGGTACACTTTATAATTACCAAAAGTTCATTCCTGAGATTAGAAATATTAAGAAGAAAAAAAACCACAACAAAACCCCCAAATCACCCACAAAAAACATCAAGGACAATTTTTATCCACCAAATACCTTAAGTTAAAACAAGTGAATTATCTTTTTATTGTTAATGCTCCTTTCTTATGACTGCTAATTAATATAGTCAGTTGTTTCTCTCCTGTATTCACGTCTTGGTGTTTTGTTTTTAAAAGTACAAAAAGTGTATACAAGGTTTTAGAAGTGCAATGGAAATAAACTTTGGTGCCCTGAAATTAAAGCAGGAATTATACATATTATTTTTCCTACCTTCAGCATCTCTGGGGATCTTTTTGTTGACACAGAGTCCAGACAGGAAATTAGACAACTCAAAGAAATAACAACAGGAGTTTTGTTTACTTTAACCTGCTGCATGAAGGATTATATTATTAAGTGTGTGTTTTATTATTAACTATTCTATTGTTGAATATTAGTTCAAGAAAACAGAGCGTTCTTATTTTAAAAATCATGAGAGGGGTTTTATTGTTTATTAAAGTAATATTCTATTCCATTCCCCTTTTCAAAGGATACGTTAAATTACTTTATTTATGCAGAGAATATGGTGACAAATGATGCTAATAAAACAACAGAAGAAGGGGAGAACCACTTCACAATGGTACCTTAAACAAGTAAATTGTTCCTTTCACAACAATAGTCCTGCTCTGTAAGTCCCACATTGCCCTTTCAGAGAATGATTTGAGATTGAGAGAGCATCTACTTAAACTGACCTTGTAAGGCCAGTGCAGGTATTTGAGGCTGCTCCTGCAGACTCCTGAAAATGCCCACAGCTCTTGGGGAATATCCTGTCCCAGGAAGGCAAGAACAAACTATTGCAAGGCGCCCTTCAACCCACTCCCTTGTGCCAGCACTAGTACTCCTACAACCATGTGGATCAAAAACCTTCTTCTCCTGGTTAGTTTTCAGACAGATTTAATATAAGCATAATTTTTATCTGGGAAATTAATTCCAGTTTGCTAATGCTACTCATCCTACAGCAGTGAGCAGAGCACTTCCAGCACAAAGAAAGGGGTGGGACTGTTGCTTTCAGTAGCAGCCCACATTTCTGGCTGTCTAAAGGAACTGTGGAGCTACAGCACTCCACATCTCTCAAGGTAGATTAAATGCACTTTTGCATTCAGGGGGAACAACAAACTGCTGTTCCCCCACTGAGATCAGTGCCTGACTAAAGGAGCATTCCTCTTCTCTGCTGCCTGTTGCAAAGCAAATAGGCAATTTTGAAGGTTTAAACTAATCTGTTTGATTTCATGCTGGAAAAGGAGAAGAGTGCTATGGCTGGAGCTGATCTTAGCTGAGAGGCTGCACAAATCAAAGGGTTCAGTGATTGTCACCTTCCCATGCAAAATGCCTGCCCTGGGAATCTCAACAAGGCACAGCTTCATTTGGGGCCTATGAAAAAGAAGGTTTGTTGTGGGGGTCTCTCTTTTGTCTTAATGATAGCATAAGGAAAAGATTTCTGAAAATGAGATGGACTGCTGGTAATTCCACATACGGATTCTGTGAAGGTTGATTCCCTCCCACTGCTTCATGAATCTGAGAAATTTATAATATTCATTTGATTAATACAGATATAAATGTAAATTTGCATTATTAGTTGAGATTTAGCTATATGGAAGAGCCTAAGGAGTACAGACTTATCCCACTTCAAATCCTAGCATTAAGTTATAGCCTATGGTTGGTGCTTCCTATGGAGTGCATTTCTACTGTACAGAGCAAGGTGTGAAGTTTTTTCCAACAGGAAAACGAAGAACCAGCAGTGTCCACAATGGGATTCAGGCAAGTATTTTTCTATTGAAGTGAACTGCCTGAGAGGGTGCAGCATCCACACGGACCCAAAGTGATACACATTTGTACATGTCACAAGTTATTAGTAAGATAAGTGGTACAGAGTCCCTCCTGGGAAAGAAAAGGTATTCTCTCAGGCTTTTGCTCCTGCAGGCAGAATACTGACTGCCTTCAGGAAAGACACAGAGTTTTTTTGTTTGTTTCACATTTGGAAAAAGTGTATCAGCACAGTTAAAATCTCCTCTTGAGGGTGAGCTCAGCTGGAAAGGTGCCAGTGTCGTTAGAGTCTCAAAAGGTCTACGTGTTATAAATAAGTGTAGTGTAATCTATCTGCTGGGTGTTTAAAGTGCAGTCAAAATCTCAAATAATGTTACAAATGGCTCTACTGAGATGCCAATAAACTTCAAGATCCATATGATCTGTTAAAATTGTTATAGGTAGCATCTTAAATCCCTTTACACTTCCTTACAGTTCTCTTCTCAGATTACATTCTTCTTCAAACCTTAGTTCTACTTTGAAGAGACACAACTGCACGCTGAGGTTTTTAAAATTTTTTTTTTTTTTCCAGGATACCATCTTTTCCTCAAACTAGAAAATACCAAATTCTTACCTAAATCACTTCTCTTAATATCAGCTGTCAGAAAGGAATCTTTCTCTGCCCTCTAGGTAATTTTTTATATAACCTTAGGAAAACTCACTAGCTAGAATAATCCTTTTTTCAAATCTTGCTGTGAAATATCTCCTTGTACTCTGCAGCCTCTACTCCACTTATTCATCCTCCTATTATTTTCTTTCCTGATTTCCATTTGCACGCTTATAAACTCTGTTTTATTTCCCGCCTTTCCCTCTTTTCCCATAGATCTGTATCTTCCATGTGTTGTACTCCTGTGTATGTTATGGACACATAATCTGACCAACTCCAGGATTTTAGATACTTAACATTTCTCTATGCCTTAAGCACCCCACTGATCTATTCTAAACTTCTCTGAAATGCCTAACTTAACATTAAACACTATCAAAACGCTTAACTTCATTGGTGTCTATATTCTATAACTATATATATGATATAAAATATATGTATTATAAACAGCCTTATCTTGTATGAGGGTATATGTAACAGATGGTAGCGGTGTTTGCTTGCTGCTGTAAAACTTACTGTGCATGTACTATGTCCTACACTGCTTTAAATGCAAGACAAGCTGGGCAGTATGGAAGAACTCCTGCAGGATGCTGGCTACAGAACTATGCTTTCACTCTGGAGGAAAAAAACAGCCTGCTTGGTTCCCCAGAGGACCTGAATTGAAACTTCAGGGCACAGAGCAGGGCAAATAGAGACAACCAACACTGAAGGCAACCAGAAGAGAGCAAACTGCAAGCCTTTGAGTGGAGTTGGATTTGTGCTATCAGCAGTAAGGAGGTTTCTTTTCAGCCCAAAGACAACAGAGGAAAGATTCCTAAAACCCCCGAGGGATATTTTAGAGTTCATTCAACTAAGAAGACTGAAAGTCATGGGACCCATAGGGAAGGATGCAGGAAAGGACCAACACACAATCACACAGTAACCAAAGAGAAAATTTTCTTTTAGATACTTTTGTTTCATGTGTCTCAGTAGATCTGACTTCTCAATCTCTTAAAAGCCACCTTATTCTAGCTTATTAGTTTGTGCTCTAATACACTTAGCTTTAAAGACTGGAATTTTTTGATGCCTTTTGTTACACTCACTACAAAGGGAAATGTGGAGGTAGTTCCACTGCAAGGCTCTGGGCAACTCAAGGATCTATCACAGGGGTGAAAAGATGAGACTAGGCAGATGTTAATACTGGATGCATTTTTCATGCACCACAGCTAAGAGGTTCAGCCCTCCAGCTGGAGAAAGGCAAAAAAAAAAAAAATCAGTAAAAAGAAAAGCTAATTCCATCCCTTGTAAATTGGAGCATAAATACTGCAGTACCCTGAATAAAAACGACTTGAGAGACCAAGTAGCAGTAATGGTACAACAGTTTTATTCAAGCTATTAAAGAGAAGTTTTTTTTTCTGTTCAGTCATGTACTTGCAACTATTAGATGGGTGCCATAAGCAACTTAGGCAGAGTCATCCAAATAATAGTGAAACATAACTTCCAGATGAGAAATGCATAAGCAAAATACTACAAATTTGTATTGATGTATTTATGCAAACAGATGTTAGCTGCACGGCAGTTGACTTTCCTTAAGTTGATGGATTGAGTAGGACTTTGGAAATCCCATCTTCTCAATTCCCTAACAGTCCTGTGATTTAACAGTTCTGAAGGAACAACTGCTTGGCTTTAGCATTTTAGCAAAACACTCATCTATCTCTCCTTTCTGTCTTGACTCAAGATACACTTTCATACTACTTCTTCCAGGAACACCTTCCCCACACACAGATATCTTCTTTGCCTGGCCTTCAAAGGTAGATATCTACCTCCCCTTGGTTTCCTGTGTTGTCTCCTTCCTTTATTCCCTATGAGACAGTGGACATCAAAAAACAATGTTTTCATCTTCTTGTTTTGGAGTATGCATTTCTTTCCTTTCTGCCTCCATCCTACATCACTAAACACAGACTAAAATCTTTATTTCATTGACATCTAGTTTCTATCCTTTCTCATCTTACACCACACTAACAATTCAGGACTCTAGCCTACTTCTCACTGCACTAAGCTATTCTTCCTTTCTCTTATTTTCCCACCTCAGTTCTCTTTTTCCTGGAGAATGGAAGCAAAAAGCAGGCATGCAAACATCTCCAAGGGATAAATAATGCACACTTGCATTCAATTATAGTCTTCACTCCACACTTTGCACACAGACATGCAACCCTTATGAATCCCTTTCTAAATTTTCTAGAGCTACAAAATTTTATCCAGCTTATTGAAACCATCTAGATGGGGATCCCTGTGACCCAGCCCTTTAAATATCTGATTGCCTCTCCACAGCTTCCTCATTCTCTGCCTGGCTACAGCCCAGCATTACAGGAAAATGCTATATAATGGGCAATAGAGGTTTCAAATAAAAACATGCAAATCATGCACAATTTGTCTAAATATGCTTATGCAGGCCAGATGCAATCTGCAGCTGCAGCACAATCCTGTTTATATTCTTGACGGGTAGAGTTTACAGTCAAAAAGTTCAGCAATATTCTCAAAATGTAACACAGGCCTCACTATGTCCTCATCAACAATTCCTTCACAGCCTACATAGCTCTCTTGTGTAGAAATAGTAAACAATTTTAAATGAAATACAAATGTTCGGTTTCGCAGATCAGTGTGCTCCAAGTCGATATGAAACTAAGCATGCTTTATTTAGCAGATATTTACACATACAGCTCCAAGAACATTGAAATGGTCTCCCGAAGGCAAGAGGCTAAAGAAGCTGTTCCTGTCTGCCTGGTATTGTCCACACTACATGATCAGTGGCTACAGAGCTCCTTTGAGAGGAGTGCTACCTCTCTTGGAATGACCAAGATGGCACAAGACAGCTCAGAAATGGGGCATTTTGCCCTGGTGATCCATTGAACATCTGTTTAGCTCCACAATGTTAATACTGTCTATCCAAGATGAAATATGGGATCCCTTCCATCTCAGTAATCCTCAGGGGCAGCACTCTCAGAAGATCAGTCCTTGATTCATCACCAACCAAGTACCTAGAAGGCAGAACATTATGCAGCCCTCCACATCTTTTCCTCCACTGTGATGCCACTCTGACCTCAGCCTCCCAGAGTTTCAGACAGCTCTTTTAAGGTTCTGTCTTGTCACAGATTCTTCTTATGCACTAGAGCAAATCTTGCATTTTCTTTTAGTCCCACTCTGCCATCCTCAGGCTTCCTTATAGCTGATTTTGCTGTGCTCTGATTCTTTAATTATGTATATTTTTAAGATGTAGTAGCCTTTATTTCTTCTTCAGCCACATCACTCACTCCCTCCTGTTCATATACATATTCAAGTTTGGCTGAAGTCACAAGAGAATTTAGCATGCTTGCATGGGAAAGTCACATTTCACCTAAATTACAGACTCATGATTTACTAAGGCAGCATTATAAACTCCAATCAAATAAAATTTACTGTGTCTAGGGTTCCTTAATTATTAATTTTCATTCTATGTATAAGAAAATAAATTAGGAAGCTAAAAAATTTCATGCTGTTGAAGAGAAACATCTCTGCAAACAGTGCTTCAATACACTGACAAGATCAATAGCTTTAAGTAATTGTGATATTCAGCGAAAAAAACAAGGGATTTGATTCCTCTTATGGAGTAAATATGCAAAGAAATTCTAGACTTCATTTTGCTGACTGAGATATTTCTTTTTCCCTCTTTTACAACAACAAATGGAATAAAACAAGCACATAACACTTAAGTACAGTTTCCTAACTTTGAAGATGCTTAAGAAACAAAAATCAAAGTAACTGATTAATCAATCAAGCCATTGAGATTAGCATTTTAGCTCTTTTTCCTGACAAAATAAAATCATTAGATGCTTAGAAAACTTTGAAAAAATATATACATATATATGCATATATTTTTATTTTTATTTTTATTTTTACAAACTACGCATTCATAAAGCATATGAACAAGATTGGTAGATATGTTTCATTTGAATTCTGGAATGAAAAGCCTCATTAAAATCTTAAAGACTCTTCTGCTTAAAGATCAGAAACTATCATCTTGAAATGAACTCCTATTAAAGAGATATATCATTTTGTGTTTCTAAAAAGATTACTTACAGTGTCATGTGCACCATCTGTGGCAGCTTATTTCCACATTACAGCAAGGAACCAGGAGAGTAAACTGAACATCATCTTTCCAAAAGGAAAAACTGAAATGGTCAGTAGGTCTTCCATTGCATACTGTGGAAGCATATCTAACTGCATTTCTAAACTAGTCAAACTATTAAGACAAAATGTGTGTTGGGATGAATTTCACTTCTGTCATTCAGTCACTGTTAAAGCCTTTATGTCCTATAAGAAATACAATTCACAGAGAGAGTAGGAGGCAAGGGAAAACCTAAGGTAGCACAGCATGAAAGGTTGCAATAATAAAGGGGTTAGGCAGTATAGACATTAAGACAAATTCTAGTATGCTCTTTTTTACTAAAACTGGGTCGTTGTCAAGAAATTGCTGATGCTAGGATTCCTTGTCATGAATAATAAGAGCTACTCTGCCAGAATGTGCAAGTCATAATAGACTAGGCACATAGAAAATCTTATGAATGACGGTAACATTTGAAGCTCACTGTAATGTTACTAGATATGCCCTCAAACTGATGCTATATTTAGTATCAGTTAAACTTCCTTGGCATCAAACCCACTGGCTCTCATGGAACTAGAAAGCAGAGGTGTTTTAAGTTCAGCAGAGCATGCTACTGCTGACATTCAGTGGCTCTGCTGTTCCCCTGCAAGGTTCTAGGGGGAACAAATAATCTCAAAATATGGTCGAGTCTGTATGACCAATTTTTCCATGATTCTCACATTTAGTATACATAAGAAAAAGTGAAATAAAGTATTCTAAATTATAATTACCTAAATTAAAAAAAAAAAAAACATATTCACAGACTTTAGAAATACAGTGATTAGCTATCCATAAGGACTACATTCATTATAAACATTGTAGCTTAAGAAGTGGAAGCAGGACAAATTTCTAACGTTTCACTAATGTCAAAGCTGTAAGTAAATTAAACATATAAAAGTTCTATCTATAAATACTACTTGGCATAAGTATGTCTGATAGACCTCATTGACTTTACATTCCCTTAACTCTTGTGAAATTTATAGTCCTATACATTTCCGGACTCCCTCACAAAATCTCCAACACCTTTTAATCTCCATAAAATAAACACAAAAGGGCAGACTACAATTTACCAGATAACATATTGTAGAAGGAGACAACACAAGGGAAACCATGTACCTGCTACTTCAGCTTTGCATCTGTCCTGTAACTCTGTCAAGAATAATGCTCTGGGTCAAGAGAAACTCCTCTAAGATCCTCAGTGGATCTTAGATCTTAGATCTACTTCCTGTCTTTTCTCACCTTGTTGCTTTCATTGTATTGCTAATATTGTGCTTATGAATTAAAATTTAAGTAATCATCATTTTATAAGAACAAATATAAGTTATTATAGGTATTAACACATCACTCATCTTGGCTACTTCAGTAATATTGCAGAGAAAAACTTTAAAAATACAATCTCTCCCTCTCACTGCTAAGATTTGAAGAGTAGTCTCCTTCTATTAAAAAACCAACCAACCATACAAACAAAAAACCTCCTATCATATGATACAAAGTTTAAAAGGATGACATAGGGTAAAATTACTCTGCATGTGGAATTTTTGGCACAGATTTTATCTACTTCCATTCCACTGGAGAGAAAGTCCAGGGTCTCCAAACAGAATATCTGCACTTCTGCAGGCAGTGTCAAAGACACTGAAAGTGCAGACTTAGTTATTTAAGGATTTCTAATGAGATTTATGAGTGGCTCAGCCTGTGCAGAATTTTTTTGATGTTTGTGTTCATCTTCATTTCCAGAAGTAACAAAAATCTAATACACGATGGACAGAAAGGCATGAGGCTTTGAGGTGGCAGTTCCTCCGACCTGTATCCATGTTACAATAAAGGCAAGTGATGAGAAGGGACAGGGCAGGATGAGGAAAGGATCACAGTATTTTCACTTTCTAAAGTGAATAAAGGAGAGCAGAAAAAGAGTTTTTTCCCCTTCTGGTTCTATTCTGACTTGAGCATAGAAACTTGGCAGAGGTTTTCTGACAACACTGACTGTCAGAGAGCTGATGACAGAAACTGTTTCTGTAAAATTGAGGTAGGTGCAGATGTTGGATGATCTAAAGATGCGTCAGGCTGGGCATGGTCATCCACAAAGACAGTCAGATATTGCCCACTAATATCAAGGCTGTCTGCAAAGCAGTTGGTACCAACCACTGGTAAAACCTCTATTGATTGCTGTACAGTCCATACTGGGATGTGTAATATGGTGGTTACTTTGCTACTATTAGTCAGACCAAAGTCACCACACTTACTGCATTATAACCACAACTTTTATCACAACACAGGTAGCAAAAGGCTTTGGCCTCTTGACTTCATCAAGAAAGAAGAAAAATTCTTGTGGTTAATGCTGTACAAAACGCTTCAAAGGTTGGTAAGATGACAAAGAAGAAGCACTAAGCAAATGAGTAATGAAATCAAATCAAAAGCTGAAAAACAACAAAAAAAGCCTTACATATATAGCAGAATTTCAGCAAGTTATTCAAAACAGAAGCAAAATTTACAAGAAAAAGAAGCAGATGTATGCGATATTACCAATTAAAATCTTCTTCTGGCATCCAAAATCATACTATCTATATTCCTTTCTACCCTTATGCTGAAAAAATGCATTTGAAAAGAATTATGCATTGACAATAACGTATACTACCATTTTAACATTGCTGAAAAGTCTGATGACTACCACATTCCTCTGCACAACTAGGGCCCAGATCTCAGATTTTACCCAGAGATATTCAAGGCTGGCATTTGGAGGTACACATACGCTAATCCTGCACGTGCATCCTGCTACTGCCATATAAAATGCAAGCTGCACTAAGTGCCAAAAATGGGGGCTTAAACCCATAAGTTTTCTCAGAACAAGCCCAACATAAACTGATAGAATTGGGTTTCTTGTAAAAAGCAATTATGGCTCCCATTTTCTCTTAAAAACAGGACCCTCCCTTATCATGTTAGAGTCTAGAGATTAAGTTACATTCATCTGAAAAGTAAGAGACTGAGCTCGAGCTCCTTCTTTTGCTAGAGGCAATGCAAGTCTACATTACTGGCTACACAGAAGTTAGACTAAAAAAAACATTACTTTGCAAAAGGCATGGTCATTTATTAAACCACTCTAACTTGATCAAATCCACCCCATACTCAATGTCCATCAATGAAATTGCAGCGGCATGCTAACCAGTGTACTTAACATAATGTGAAGGTGTTTTACTGCTTTCTGCACAATATAATTTCTCATTCTGCCCTGACATGGAGCTTTGAGTAAATAGTCAGCATTTTGGAAGATGAGGCTGGAAAATTAGAATCTATGGAAAAAATGTCAGGAAGACACTATTCACGCATAAATAATTTCAGCTAATTTTACAGTTGTTATGCTGTCCATAAGTACAAAAATGCAAAAGTGTGTATTCACCTATTCTATCAAACTTTTCTTTTTTTAAAGGGTAAAGAGAAGAAAACAAAAAGAAACAAAATAAATCAATAAAATATATCCAAGACAGAATATATTTTCAGTAAAACACCATTAATCTTCCTTAAATGCATGCTGGATGTAGCTTAGGTGTTTTCTGATGAACCAAGACTAAGAAGACATCTAACCAGTCACCTCTAGTGGCCAAAATCAAAGGCAGAGAAGAAAATAGAAAGAACATCAAGCAGGAAAAGAATGAGATTAAGATACCAGCAACCCCTGGTGATAACACAGGCTGGGGGATGAACAGATTGAGAGCAGCTGGGAGGGGAAGGGAAGGGAAGGGAAGGGAAGGGAAGGGAAGGAGA
>VWZU01010239.1:1441121-1464782 GCA_013397095.1 Sterrhoptilus dennistouni
GAAGGGAAGGGAAGGGAAGGGAAGGGAAGGGAAGGGAAGGGAAGGGAAGGGAAGTTCCCTGCAAATCATTAGAACTGATGAACCTGAAAAAAGTTGTGTCTAAATGTGGTTTTAGTCTAGCCACAGGCTGTTCTTAACAGGAAGAAATAATGAAATAGTTTCTAAGCTAAAAAAAACGTAAAACCCTACCAAAAGGAGGTAGACTAAGAGACTTTGGTATGATATTCTTTGAATAATCAATACCACAATTAAAAAAAAAAAGTTACTATGCAAGAAATAAAAGAATACTGATAAATACCCCTGACTGGATGCCAGGTGCCCACCAAAGTCATTCTATCTCTTACCTCTTTAATGGGGAAGGTAAGATAAATTTAATGAAAATCTAATGGATTGAGATAAGGATGGGGAGAGATCACTCACCAGTTAACTGTTATGGGCAAAACAAACTCAACTTGGGGAAATTAGCTTAATTTATTACCATGGGCAGCAGGGGCACAGCTGGCTCACCGTGGTCTCCACAATGGGTTGCAGAGGGATCTCTGCTCTGATGCCTGGAGCACCTCCTCCCCCTCCTTCTTCTCCGACCTTGGTGTCTGTAGAGTTGTTTTTCTCACGTTCCTACCTCTCTCTGCCAGCTGCTGTTGCATAGCATTTCCCCCCCTACTTCTTAAATATATTATCCTAGAGGTGCAACCACTGTCCTTGATGGGCTCAGCCTTGGCCAGTGGTGGGGCCATCCATTGGCTCAACTGGACATGGGGCAAGCTTCTGGAACTTCTCACAGGAATCACTCCTGGACCCCTGTGCTACCAAAACCTTGCCATGCAAAGTCAATACAATATCTTCCTTTAAAATGATGCTATTTAACATAAGAATGTTAGGCTAAACCCATGTCACTGTGACTGTGCCCAAATGCTGCCTGTCAAGAAGCTGCACTGAGACACAGTGTCTGACAGGGTGATCTGAACCCACTCCCCAAATCCTGCAAACCATTCAAGAAGTTGCGTGTGATCCACACCAGCTGATGCATTTCCCACCTAACTCACAGCTCCCTGGAAGGGAACACCCTGAGACATAATTATGTCATGTTTGCCCAAAGCTGTGAGGCCAGGGGGTGAGGGCAGGCAGTGGGCTCGGGGCTGCGGCTGTGAGCGGTGCTGCTGGACAGCTCCCTCCGGGGAGGGAGGGAGGCTCATCTCACAAACCCTGCGAGCCCAGCCACGGCACACTGCCTCCTTGCCATCTCACCTCTGGTATGCACTCTGATATAAATAATGCACAGATACAGTACTGGGGTTTTTACTTATTTGAGGAAAATAAAAAATCAAAACACTTGGTCTTTACCCACTTTTGTAGGACAGGAGGGAAGCACTGGATCTCCTCAGCAATTCATGACGGCTGGTAATGTGAATGAAGTGCACTATCTACAGGCAACATCTGTACCTTCTTTCAGGCTTATTTTTAATAGCAACTACCATTTTCACATGCAAGGTATGACCTCTTCTCAGTCTGTTATTTGAGGTTTTCTGAGCTCATTGTAAGAAAAGAAAAAAACCCTAAATAATTTCACAGTCAAAAAAACCTTAATGCTGAACTTCTAAGAGAGTCTAAAATTACTGACAGTTGTGACTGAAGGAAATAGACAGTTTAGTGTCTTTCAAATAAATTGATGTGTAGTCCTGAAACAGTCCTATATGTCAAATGGCAGGTTGGAGAAAGGGAATTGACTGTAAAATCAACATCTCAGTGCAGTTCCAGTGAATGCTAACAATACTACTTTTAAAAGGTGCACACACACATCTCTGCATTTTCATAGAGAAATTATATATAGACATTTTAAAGATGCCATTGCATGCTTCAAATATCTATCAAAAATAACATCTGATGAAAATTACCTTTAATGCTCTGTAATTAAATACAATACCTAAATGATTATGTATAGACATCCACAAGGAAATAAACAGAGATACAAATGGATTTACTAATCCTTCTGTTCATATAAAGTTAAAGACTGACAATTATATCAGAGTATTTAAAACAAAGTCAGAGAATAAAACTGCAGTATTCCATCACCATGCTATTTAACCTGCCAGTACATAGATAAAGGAAGAAAACGATGCACAGTGTTGTAGATGTTCCTCTAACATCCTTTTTCCTAACTCTAAACTCTAGCTTTCCTAATTTGTTTACTAAAATGTTATGTTTAAGATTTAAAATTATCCTAGCAACTCTTCTGTTTTGTCTTCACTTAAGAAAGCTATTTTTACATATTTTTATGCTCAAGAATACTTGACTTAATTTATTCACATATACTTGAGACTAAATAATCTACGACCCGACTGTTTGTTTTCTAAACTTTTATAAGGAAGAGGACAAATATCCATCATGAAGAATGCAAAGCACTCCCTCACAAGACCAAAGCAACAGTGCATGAAATTGAACTCAAAAAGAGCCTCCATTCTGTGTGACTTCTTGGCTGACACAATTTAGATATTTATAGCTTTACGAATATGCCACTGGAAAAGAACTTGAAGCTTTTTCTAGCTAGGAAGGATTAATGAACATGTGCACCTGGTAATTACAGCACTCCATCTTTCTCAAAGCCCTCACATTGCCTCAATTGCAGAAACTGCAATGAAAAACCATTGAAAATATCAATCTGCAATTCCATAAGTCATTTAATTATTAAAATATATAATCTCCTTTCATACTTTCTATGAACTATGCTAACAGTGGTATGTAAAAAATCATACTTTCTGCTTCATGTTATTACCTGGAACACCTAATTTAAAATGAAAAATTCATCTGATATCATCTTGGTGTTTAACTTGCTCTAGACTCAGATTGGAAAATGCATGGTAATGACTGTCAAATACTTCCACAAGAAACAGCAGAAAAAAACCACAACAGCCTGGGGTAATGCACTCAATTCTAAGAAGACAAGAATTACACACTAAATTTCAAAATATGTTTACTAGAAAAGAACTATTTAAAGATTGAGGGAAACAAGCATTCTATACTTTTTTCCTAAAGAAGGTTTTCAGAGTTATTGTCAGGTGGAAACTTTTTAAGAAGTAATGCATGCTGCCACAAACATTTGGCTAATATGCATACCACTAGAAATCTACAGTAGCAGGGGTATTGTTTGTTTGTTAAAACACTACCTGGATAAACTTGAAAAACACTATGCACTTCATGTTCTATTTTGAGATTAAAAAATACTGAAAACACTTGGAAAATACTACCAAGAAAAAGCTGCTTTATGATCAAAGTAGTAAACCCCTGATTAGTCCATAAGCATCAATTTTCTCATGTTATTCTGACATGTGGTATAACATTAACCTAAACCAGCCAGATACATGAAGGGATGAAGCAGACCGCCCAAAAGTAAAAACATTACTAACACAGGTTATTTTAAGCAGAAAGCCTCAACTGCTTTACAAGTGAAATTAAATTTTAAAATACATTTTAGTGAAGTCCTTAGCTATGAAAACATTTGAATGAAAGTGAATGATAGCCTAAATGCACAGACATCTATATGGCTCTAAAAGTAGTCTTTTAAAATAAATTTAAGCACAGTATGAGATTTGAGCATTAAAAATGGCCTTTTATTGTTAAAACATACAGTTCCTTGGTGGATTATGGAAAAAGAAAAGGCTCCAATAGAGATAAGTGTGCGTGAAATGCTCTCTCAAGAGTATTCAACCAAACTGACTGCAATAAGGGGACTTCAAAAAGCAGCCAGAGAAGAGATGTTCAAAGCACCTTGCAGCTTTGGGCTGCTGGCCTCTACTGCTGTTTTTAATACAGTTAGGTTTAACTTGGGAGCGGATAAATAATTGACAGAGGTATTTTCAGAAAGCTTTGATCACCGCACCGTTTGTCACAAGCTCCAAAGTAGTCACTGCGATAACACTTAATCTGGGGCTTCTTATTCCAAGTACAAAAGCATCCCCTCCCACCTACTGCTCGCAGACTCCTGCATCAGAACAGGAGACTTAAGGATGCAGCCTGCACAGCACTAACACACCACGCTCTCCACCGGCAGATTCCTTCCCTAGCACGCCTATTTTCGCATCCTTACCTTTAAAAGGCTGTCCAGAACCCGCTAAGTTCCCCCAGACGGTTTTAGTTCAGAGCATGCAGCAGAGCATCCGCACAAAGCTTTGCCATTGCGAGTGTGAAGAGAGAGAGCTGCTGGGATGCTGAATGGCACATCAGCCAACTTTGTGTGTATCCGCGGCTCCCTGAAAAAGCTGGACTGAAATTCCCCTCGCCTGCGGATTGGATTCAACAGCACACACTAACTGTGAGAGAGACCAAGGATTGAAAAGGAAAAAAAAGGAGAAGCGGGAGGGGGAAGGGGGGAGCACGTCTGAAGAGAAAAGAAAAATCCTCTCCTGGATACGACTTGGCTGTGAAATACAAGCTGCTCTTCAGAGTCCCACAAGTACTTACAAAACTACTCTTCTGTAATGTTTTCATTGCATAGTGTACCATAGGATGCCATCAGCCTAACAGCTGATATTTCAATATAAAATGTATTAACTATTTGCCTAACTAATGCATTAGGGGATAACATTTCAGCTGTCATGCTAAAATCATAAAAAAGGGGCAATAGGTGAATAAAACTAAATTTAGATATAGTTAGATTACAATTTTCCTAATTTTCTGCAGACTATTAGTGTACTCATTTAAGTTCAATGAACTGTAAAAAAAAAGTTTTATTTCTTTCCCATTGAAGTTCCCATTAGTGTAGACTCACCCACATGACTTACCCAGTCCTTGCAGAAAATCTGCCTCTAACACTAAGTCCTACTTTTACATTTTATGTGCTAGTCAGTCTAGAGTAAATCAGAGTTTGCAGAGTTGTTACTGGCACATTACACCTGCTTTAAATATTCTTTCCCAAAACAATGTTTACACCATTCTGATGAATCTGTCTAAAATGAAACATTTTTATCTCTTATAGTTAATGCTGTACAGATTATATACATTAAAAATTAAAATTTATGTATCTAGGACGATTGGGGTTTTTCCCCCAAATTTAGCCTTTCCCATTTTAGGAATAATGCTGAATAACATACAATATACGCTTTATCATACAGCCTTTCTCAGACCATAGTAGTGTACAAATATATTTCCACTTGCTGACAATGAAAATACCATTTTCTAGTGGCTCTACTCTTTTGGCACTGGCACAGCAATTTGAGGTTAGAAGTAAAAGTGCCAGGAAGATAAGAGGCCAGATGTACCATAGAGGTGATGACCCCATTTGGAAAAGAAAAAAAAAAAAAAGAAAAAAAAAAAATTTCAAGTGGAACTTTTTTTTAGTGAGGTTGGATGAGGAGGAACACCTCAATTCCAAGGTCATAGGACTCATTAAAACAAATAAGACATATAATAAAGGTTAAGCAGGAAATAGGACCTCCAAGGTAAAGGACATGGCTCTCAACTATATCTATTCAGTGTATTATTTTTCCTCTACAAATATTGTATCTGTCTAAATGTTAAGAAGTTCCACTCCAAATTGCATTACCAATTATGAGGCGTTAAATTGGCCTGTATAGGTTTTTCAGCTGCTGTTGACCTCATCAAACAGCTGTGATTTCTAAGCAATCAGTCTCTAATGAGTTTAGGAACAATAAAGAGAAGTTAAAATACCAGATGTATTTCATTTATCTTTAAAGAAAAAAAAAAAAAACAAAAAACCAAAAAACAACTCTCTTAAGATGTACATCTTGAAAACTTTAACATGTACAAAATGTTCCTTGGTTTTGCATTTTTGGCTAATGTGTGGAGGAATCACCCTTTAGTGACTGAAAAGGAAAAACAATACTTATCCTCTGCCCGTGTCTTTTTAATATAGTTAGTGCCTTATCAGCACCCAAACACACTCCTGTGAACAGCTCTAGAAAACTACCTAGAATGCTGGAATATCTTAGCTCTCTTTCAATCTTCTCCTGGTTTTATTGTCTTATAATGCAAACATCTGTAATGCACTGAAAATTATATTGCAAGTTTTAAAACCAGGTAAAGCCCGTGCACCTAATGAAAGTAACATCTCAGAGAAATCTGAGCTGAAATGCACAGTGTAGCTATTAATTGCAAGGGGAAAAATGCTATAGACCCATCACAAGTAAAGCTTACAATATTGCTAGAATATTCTACCCTAAAGAAGATTTTTGTCAGTGCTTGTTAAGGCTAGTTAAGATAACCAAAATAAATAGATAAATAGACAAATAAATAAATAAATCGGTTACTATATTAAATACTCAAATATATTAATCGACGGGTAGAATACAGGCTCATTGAAAGGGTTACAAACTGAAGATAATTCTTAGCTGCAAGTTCAGTGATTAAAGTATTTAGCGTTTAAGGGCAGTCAGTCCATCATCTTTCCTGTGCACAAAAGTAATTGAAAGCAAAAGAGCCTTTACAAAAGACACTTTAAATGGTTTGTTTGTTTATGTTTGATGACTGTTTAAGTAAGCAGGAAACCAGATAACCTCTCTGCAAACAATTCATAATGTAGCTGCTACAGTGCACAGCACTATGTCAGGACTCACACTGCACACACATTTCATGTGCACTTAGGAGTCCCTTTTGTGTCCTATGCAGAAATATTGCAAGCACATATTAAATATACATTTGTCGTTCCTTTTGACTGTAGTGTACCAAGACCGAATGTAAACTTTCAAGTGCTAATCCCAATTCTGATTTACACTACACCATAAAGTATTTTCACTTTCCCCCCTGACATTTTGCAGCCTTTCAGCGGAGCTAACACATTCCATCTCCCCAATCAGAGTTCTTTCAGAAAACCAGAGGACTAGACCCTGGAAAAGAAAAGTCACTAAAATGACCCCACTGATTGCAGCTATCAAGGAGGTACACAGAGATAAAATGGTTTCTAAGTTATCTAAGCTTGCCTGTGTGGAGAACAAACTTTGATTTAGCAAATGAATAGGAATTCAACAGAGAGATGAGTCTGTGTTTGCCATGAACTCTCCAACAACAGTCAGAAGGTTGCATATTTGAACAGATGTAGATAATCCACAGCAGATCCCAGATAATGTGGAAAACATTTAATCTGAATATGAAAAGAAGCACATCAGTGTAGAGGGTCCATATTCAGAGCGTTTTGTGGCCAGACAAATCCCGGAAGAGTTTCCTCATTGCTCTTGGATCATCATCTGTAACATTTCTGTAAGGAATGTACAAACGACCTTGCCCTGATTACTGACACTTATGTTTGTGACCATACTGGAGATTATATTCTGCACATTAAACACAAGTCTGTTGTGTGATTTGGGTAGCCAAAATGAGGAGAAGCCAGGAAAACTCTTAGGAAAAAGACTGGCTTAAGTTAAAAGCGGTGAATATTACTAAATGAGATTACCAGATCCATAAGCTTTCAAATTTTTGATTCACTGTCAAGCTGAACCTGACATCTTTTGGTCAGACAGGTACCATAATAGAAATGCAGAAGAAAAAATAATTTCAGCATCATTAAAAGGACTGTATCTCAAAGACAGTGTTCATTTTTTTTTTTTTTTTTCAAAAAACAGCGCAGAAAGGGGCAGAGAGAAGGAGCACTTTATAGATAGGTATTTTATTTGTCTAAGTTATTTCCAGGAGGTATTATGAATCCACAGGTAAAAGAGACATAGAAGATCTAAAAATGGCTCCTTTCTATTACCAATTCTCTATTCTCACTGGTCAAAATGCTGCCATTTTGGCTTTAAGCACTCCTGCCATTCCTAGGCCAAAAATTATTGAAAACAGAAACTGCATAAAAGATGCCGTCACACCTGAAGTTGGCATAGTTTATAGGCATGTAGGATGATGGTAATATTACCATTACAAAATCTACAACTCTCAGGGCTAATGGTATTCTTCATCCTTTATGTTTTTGGAACTTAAGTTTGTGTTTTCTACTTCTCATGACCGTGAGAGAATTCAGGAGCTAACATTGGTAGGGAAAAAGACCCTGCTGCTGCAGTACTGCAAGTACTGCAAGTATTACAAGGACACAACTAAGAATAAAAAATTAAATTAAGAGCAAAAAATGAAAAATATAACCTTCAGTTAGCCCTGAAAAGGTGAACACCCCTTCACAGCACTGGTCCCTGTTCAGCATTGTATAACACATCTGCAGGAGGTAGTGATTCCCCATCCCTCCCTCCCATGTGTGCCAAACAAACTCAGGAGGAAAGCTCCTTTTTATTGCCTTTCTTACAGACTGGCTACCTACTGTGAAGTAGATATTTCCAGTTTCCAGCTATTAGGCAAGAAAAGGTCTAGTTATAATCCATTATAAGCTTTCCTGACAATGCAGGTTTTTCTGAACCTTGAGCAGGAGGTGCTGTAGAGCAGCAGGATTTACTATGAACTCATGATTTACTCACCTCCACTCCTGTTTTCATCTTGATCATTTTAACTGACTTTTGTGAAGAGGAAAGTCAACAGACTAAACCCCCTTTTAGAACTACACCCAGATCTATCAGCTATATCAGATCATCCAGAGGACCTTAGAGACTTTCTAGATACCATAAAAAAAAGTGCTTAAATTACATGGACTTTTGCTTTGTACCGTTTGTGAAGAACTGTTCCACGGTTTCACTCTGCTGTGTGTCTCTAGGTTGGAAGTCCTTGCATAGTAGGCGAGATATTCTGCAGGTGTTCAGGAAGTTTGAGTTAGTCAAAAGACTCAAAAACTCTCAAGGATGAACTCTCTTGTTGAATCACTCACTCAAAAGAACAATTTGTTTTGTTGATTTCACCTTTCAATTTCCCTTTTAAATAACAAAGGTTTGAAGTCAGATGAGTTTTGTTACTGCCAGGGAAAACTGCTTAGATTACAGATCCCTAATTGTTTTTTAAGTTACATTAAAAAGAGTATTGTAAGGCATATTAGTATAACCTACCCATAAAAAGTTATTAGCAAAGTTCTAAAACGATGGACATGCCAGAAATTCCTTAACACTGGCAACATCCAAGTTGAACAGAGAAAGGAGTAGAAACTGCTCTTTCACCTCTAACAAAAACTGCTGCCTGTAACTGCTAGGGCACCTGCTGTGCTATCAGCACTGCAGATCTTTCTGCCAATATACTGCCTGTTCCTTCTGATGTGGCTGCCATCCCCTGTCTCCAGCTCTTGGCATGTGCACAGATTACTTCTGGATGCAGCAGTGAGTTTACCTCCAAAATGTGCTTTGACTAACACATCTGAAAAATGATGCTGCAATATCGTGCAGTGCTTTTTCTTCCCAGGCAAATTAGTTAATTTGCCAGAAGCCTGTGTGTGGAGTCTTACAGATGCAAAGGGCACAAGGAGGCTCCAGACATGTTCTCTCTGTTGGTATCACCAATATTGTTCCCCTGCCTTGCTGGCTGAAAAAGTGACTGTTCACCTGACAGATACCAGGGGGGAGGAGGTCACACAGAATTCTCACACTGCAATTCACATCATCACATCTCAGTCAGCTGGACTGGGCCTGTCCACACAGGACATCGGAGATGAGATTTTATAGATGAATTAATTTTTAGTGAAAGATTAATTAAAAGATGGCAATTTTCCATGGCAAAAATTGCTTTATTCTCATCATCCAACAAACATAAAAAGGCTTCATTTTTATCTTCAGATTATAATTCTCATTATTTCAGTTGAGAGAAAAAATGTCAATAATTGTTTTGCTGCTTAGCATTTTTAGACCAATTGACATACATCTTGAAAAAAATTATGAGGTTCATTATAGGAAGGTTGTCAGCTACATAAAACACCGTGAATAGTTTCAGTAGCTGTAATATATAAATTTACATATATCATCCTACCACTGAAAAGCACATTTTAAAACTAATATTTGATTTTTCTCATTCTGCACATCTTGCGGTTCCATTCAAGATGAAATTTAGCATGAGAAATTGTCCTGTGATGGAAAAGAACATCCCTCAAAGTGTGCACACCAGTTAGAAAGACGAATTTATTCTACTTCAAAGAAATGCATGTTCTATTTAGACTTGTATTTTATCACACTGGATTTAGATCTTAAATATTCATTTTGATTATGTATTATTTCACTGATTTATTCCCTCATTAATTCAATCCTATAGTAATGTCATCAACTTCAATGGATATATTAAAACTGTTACATACATCTTATCTTTTTGTGCTACACCAAATTCCTCCATCAAAATAGTTAATTAAGGAAGAAAATCAAATTTTTCTTAATCTCACACTAATGCATAATTTTTTCCTTGAAAAAAAATACAACTTAATTATGAAAATGAATCCATGAATTATATGAAGACATGTGAGTAATATTAGAAATGAGCATAGCAAATGAAAAGTTGACACAGTATTCATGTTTGATTTAATACATCAAAAGTGAAGCAAGAGTGTGTCTAGAGAGCTCACAGGTCATATCATCTGACAGATATGTAATACCCAAATGAGTGCTGATAGGAAGATAAAATTAGATATGTCTGTTTTTCTACCTAATGTTTTGTGAAGTCTGTTTGTACATATTCATTTTGGTGTCTCAGTTACAAAGGGCAGTATAACACAAAAGGACTTGGGACCTCACATTTTTTTTCCTCAATGAGATTATTTTCCTGAGACTTAGTGCAGAATCATTTCTTCTATTACTGATTTTCAAAGAATCTGAAGGAGTTAAGTTCTCTTATCTCAGTGGAATTGATGATCCTTTAGCCCCTTGCTTCTCCGATGACTTTGAAAATCCTACGTCCTTTCCCTGATTATCCATCTATTGAAGAGAACATAAAATTTACTTATCTGAGGTATCCAATATGAAAAATGTGCACACATCGCTGAGAGATGACGGTGATGTGAATATGATCAAAGGGAAACACGGGGTTAGATTCAGGAATAAGGCAGTGATGATTTAACTGTCTTCAGCAGAGGTAAGAGTGATTAAAAAAAACCCTGCTTTTTTATTAGCGAAAAAGGAGGAGAGTACAAGGCTTACAGTAAATACAATGTCACTCATAGTACAGACATTTAAGTCAATGACAGTTCCTTTCTTTTTTCTTTTTTCTCTCTTTCTTTCATCTGTTTCTTTTCCGGCTCAGTCACCAACATCAGCAACAAGACAGTAAAAGCAGCCAGAGCATCTCCACGTTTTCAGGAGCACAAAGTACTATAATGTTCTATTTGTGTCATAGCTGTGGCCAGTGTGAGAGGCTGGAATATTACAAGGATAGGTCATCACTGAAAAGTGGCATTTTATTTCACAAAGGAAAAAAAGGCAGCCCATACCTAGTAAGTCCTGTTTCAGTTCTCAGTCTAAGTAACATATATTGAAAATAGGGAATTTCATGCATAGCTTATGCAAACTACTTTTTAAACAATTCAAGATATCTATGATTGACAATAGATTGTTAAAGCTACCAATTAAAAGCACCCCTAAGACTTCTGCTGATGTATTTGCAGTTATTCAATATAGATTTCTTATAGTACCACAACCATCAATTTCTATATTTGGAATCTTGTCTGCCTCCTTCTAATGAAATAAATATCAGCTAAATTTTTTTTTCCCCAAAAATGGAAATAAAATACACAGGATATTCTAGAAATTTATAAGCAAAGTCATCTAATTGTTTTGCTGTTGTTTGTCGTTACTTGTCAAGGCTTAGAATTGGCCTTAAGAAGGTGTATGTCTAAAAATCTAAATAAAATCATTGTGCATGGTGTTAATATTATGAAGTTGAATAAAAAATTGATAGCATCTGAATTGAATAGATTAATTGTTGGAGGCTTGAACAGAAGTCATAATAGGGAGAGAATACTGCCACAGTTTGGTTAGATAATACAGTTGCAGATAATAGACAGTTTTATCCATCTTAGGAAAGCTGCAGAAGTACCACTGAGTATCTTCAAGGTCAAACATAAACTTGACATCCTATCACTTATACTGCTATGTCAGAAAATGATACATCACAGTTATATATTTATTAGTCTGAATAAAACTTTATGTGCTATTTGCATTTTGAAAGCAATATTGAAACATTAACTCCTAAATCTCCAAAACACCCTAGAAAGATTGTTAGGTAGAACAGATCATGGAATTACAATGTAAAGGAGGACATTAAATTCACATTTCTAGGAAAAAACCCTTTATCAAAACTGAGTTAGATTAAATACTTTCCATGTTTCTCGTGTATATGCAACTCATAAGGATAAAATGAACAAATTTCATTTCATCAAAACAGCAGCAGAAGAAACTGGATGGCTACATAAATTCTAAATACCTTGGGACCTGCTACTACTGAAAATAACTTCACTGTCTTTTACATGTAGATATAAATACACCAATGAAGATCATAAAATTAAACTTAAAATTGACTAATGATTCAGTTGAAGATTTCTGCTCTTTTAGACTAAAACACTGCTGTTTCCTACCTTTACATCTTGGGCAGATGTTTTTTAATTACATCTAGTTAGGAATTTCATCCAATAAGGGTCAAGAGACATCCTAGAAGATACATTAGAAGTATTCTTCCCACTCTATCTCTTCCAGTTTTAAAGACACATCTATTTTTTCAATTCTGCCTGAATTTCAGCAGTAGGGTAGGGCTACTTATATGGTATCCAGATCAGCTTTACTCCAAAATTTCCCACAGTCCTACACCCTATAAAGTCAGAAGTCAGTAGTCATCTATTAACTGTTTTAAACTATACAACAGAGGAATTTTTTAACAAAGTAAAAAAATGGTGGAAAAGAGAAAACTGGATCAATTTTGAAAAACTCAAAAACTTTTACACCCTCCCCAACAGCATGGAAAAGCTGACACAGACATCCCTTTTATGCAGTATAACCATCATTTATTAGCTCTGCCCCAATTAGGTCAGATCTAGCTCCACACTATCAAAACTATCAAGCCAAAAACTGCCAGGCAGTCATTTGGATCACATTACACGCCACTTATATTCACAACGTACTTTTTATAATTACAACATACTTTAAACCTTATTAAATTAATATTTTCAAAATTTGTTAGCTATTTTTTATGACTGCACTACACAGTTATTAGAACTTTAGCTCTATCATTTAATATCCTTTTAGAAGGAAAACTATGAGCAATCTAAAGTCCATGCCAAGTATGTATCACATATAGCCAAGCTTTCTTTTGTGTAAGTATGAAAGTGTCATGGTCTTGAGCACAAAGCAGAAGCATAAAGGTCTCTGACCTTAGTCCATGCAGTGAACAGATCTTTTGGACATTTGGAACTTACAGAAGGTGTCAAACAGCAAGTTTAACAGATCTGCAATCAGGAGGAAATAGCTGTTTAAATTTGAGTATGTGTAAAAAAGTGCACTCCTTAAACAAACTATTTTCTCTATTTATTGATTTTTTTTTTTTTTATTCCTCATCAGGCCACCTTACATTACATAAGTATAACCAGGTTTATAAAAATAGAGCGTTTCTTCCAAAACAACAACAAAGAAAGATAAAGTCTGTTTCTGTTCTCAAATTTGGTTTGGATGAAACACTCACTAGGACTGAGCCAGACATGAATATTGGGAGACTTTTTCTTCTCAAAACCAGGTATTATAAAAAAAGAATAGTATGCATGAAATAAAATAGGTTTCAGTGGAAGTTGCTGTTGCAGACTATAAAAATAAATATGATAAAAGCACATTTAGCATTAGAACTAAAAAAATTAGAAAGAAGGAAATTTAAAAATACTTGCATTCTGCCTTGCTTCTTCATATTTCTTGCCTGTCTTTATAGTTATTCTTGAATCCATTCGACCTAGAGTAAAGACCTCCTGCAGAAAACTTATGAATCATTCATTTAAATGGATAGGTCCCAACAACCAGAAATAATAAAATTTGTTTGTGGACCTCTTTCCTAGGGTCTATGAGGATAAAAAAGAAATCCAGCTTTAGCCATCCAAGGTTCAACAAGCATAGACCTTTATAAACTGGAGATATCTGAAGAGACAAAGTTCAATTAATTGCACCTAATAATTAGACCAAATTAGGCAAAACATTTATCATTCAATGTCATAAGAATGGTATGCAGGAAAACTATGATCCTATGGAAGGATCTTTCTGATCTTTGTACAGGAAAACAGCAATTTCCATCTGATAGGATTCATTTAAGAAAGAAGAAATCCTGGACACAAACCCACTTGTAATACAATTTTTGCCATGTCATTCAAATTCTTATATTCAAAACCCTTTCTTCTGGTAGTGCCAACTGAAGAAGGCAACTTTGCACAGAACCAGAAAATCTTTCCCTCACTGGGAGTAGGTTGACCATGGCCTATTAAAATAAAATAAAAAAAGGGAAAAAGAAAAGAAAAATAAACCTAAACATTTTATATGATAATATTACTCTCACAATACTGAAATAATAAAAAAAGAGCAAAAAGCAATAGTTTTCTCAGTAGTACTAATTCCCCTAAAACTTTCTATTTTAATTGGAAAAGCAGGGAAGTGTATAAATAGACCTTTGTCATTCTGCATAAGTTTGGCTGAGAAGTAAAAATAAAAGTCCAAATTAATCTCTGAGGTTTTATATGCACACATAATTGTTCAAAATGTGTTAGATTATGTTGCTTTTCACAACCATAAAATCTGGAGAAGTGAGAATTTCATACTCATATCCACTGTATCATGGTCACAATCAGGTTCTGTAAATGCTTTTCAAAATGAGACCTTTTAAGTGGTAATCATCATTCTTACTATCAAGTTTCCTGGCAACTGAGTATCTGAGCTTCCATTAAACTCAAGATGCTTCAGGAACTGTATTACACTTTACTCCTTTTCTTGGCTCTCTAAATAGATACTTAATGATAAACATTGTCTGAAGGGAATAGAGATTTTTCTTCTATTTTATTTCCATTAGAGGTCAATAGTTCATTACTTCAATCACTCCAGACCTGCCCTATGAGTCTGTAAGACAAATTAAAACAACCAAGGCTGTGTAAAAATAAAAAAAAAAAAGAGAAAGAAAGAAAAAAAAAGTCTATCCCATCTGTCAAACTTTAAAATTGATTGAAGATGATAGAATAGAAATACATGAAGACTAGTTTCTACCATCAGTATTTTTCTCAAGTCCTTCTTTGCTTAGCCCTGATTATTTGAAACTCTAACACAAGACATGGAGACACAATGACCAAAAATAATATTTCCTTTATAGATGGCTGCTAAGAATATTGCAAAAGAGTTCCTGAAACTTTTGCAAAAAACCCTTCCAAAAGTGCATGACTTATTTCCTTCAAAACAAGTAAACTCCTTGATCCAAGACTGCAAAGTACCAGTCACGGTAGAAATAGGACTTTGCCAGGAGAATAAAGAAAGACAAGATGAAAAAACAAATCTGACAATGGAGTTACTGAAAGTTCACTTTAGAGATGTGCTTTCTTACCACATCACTGCCATATTTCAAAATCACCTGTTTACCTTTCCATCTAGTCTTGCTTTTACAAAAGCCTATGGTTTAAAATTAGTTCTACTACACCTCAGCATTACTGTGTAACTAGAAAATGTTTTTCAAAAAGATAAACAATAAATGCAATGCCCATAGACAAATCCCTCATTTTTGTTTAGAAAAGAACATCTGAGTTCTACATTTTATCTTACGAGCTTTTCTTGATAGACCATGTGTCTCTTACACTGGAAGAGACTATATTTGATAAACTGACCAGAATGGTAATTTATGGATGTACATGGATGAGTTGCAGTGACAGATGACAGCTCATATATTACTTTTGTTGCCTCAATTCACACCATTAAAATACTTTGATGTTCAGTGGTAGGACACAGGACCAAGTCTCTCAAAACTCCAGTCATCCAGTGTAGGATAGATTGTGGAGATCAGATCACTAGTTAACTTTCTGCTAGATAGAAATATGATGTCTTGACATCTCATTTATGAGTGCATATGCAGAAACCTTATAAAAGAAGGCCTGCATAGAGGGAACATGCAAAAGAAAATAAGAGTGCTAAGAGCCCACATACATACATATATACATATATATATTTCCTGTACATACAATCATAGCTACTCAGAAATCTACTATGAAGTAGAACTCCATGAAGTAGAATCGTACAGTAGATAGCAACCAGCAGCCAAACATGGAAACAAAAAGTAGGCATGCTGAGACATTACAGCAGCTGCAAAGGACAGCCCAATAATTTTGATGGTTTTTGCAATCGTCCAGAGATTTTTCTGCTTGTACTATTTCAGTTGAACTAACATTTACTTCAACCTCAGCTGCTTTGGGTTTTGTCAAGGAATGCATTTAATTCAAAATACAAATTGTCTTTCTTAGATTTTGCCAGTTATGGGAGGTTGTAGTTGCTTCTTTCTTGATCTAAAGGGATCAAGAAAGGGATGCCATTTTATTGCTACAAGGGAAAAATTAGTGCATTCTTTGATCCTTCCTGAAAGGTGCATTGTCTTAAGTTTCAGAAATTTTCTAATGATGTGTATGCTGAAACACACAAGAATTATAGGAAAATGTTAAACATTTGAACATAACAAATTCTTATACTTTAGACATTATTTCCATATCATCATCGTATTTCTAAACTACCTTAACCTTTATTTCTGGCCTCTTCCACCATATTTTCTGCTTGGTTTGGCACCACATGATTCTGAGTCACATCTGAGTATGTTCCCTACCCATATTGTGTATATCTTGCACAGCTTTTGCTTCCAATAGAGCCTTGTAAAATTTCTTCAAAGAATGATTTATGCAAGGTAGAAAAATTGCGACATTCCCATGTGAAAATTATACTACAGTATTGTTCTCCCAGGAGCCATAAACAGATCAGAGTCCAGTCTGTGCTATGGAAAAAGAACTATGAAGCTCACTGGGATCTTTAATCACAATATGCTGGCTCTGAATTGAAGATCCATTTTCTATCATGTCCCACTGGACTAAGAAAAATCTGTTTGTTTATGGAAGTTAATTTTAAACTTTTAGCAGATGAAAAAAGGATTCTGGAGGTGTTCTCCAGCTTTCAATCCAGCCTGACCTTATTCAAGAAAAAAAATGTACACTGTTGTGCAGGGTTTTCGAATCGGTTTTTCAAAAACCATAAATAATAAATATTTTTTTCTGTGTCCTAAGAATGTTAGGAAATACCCTTATAAAACTAGGTATAATTTGATTCTTCACAGTCATCTGTGGACATAAAAGTGTAAAATAAATCCCCATCTGGTCATACTTTTCCATCAGTAGCTTCAGATCTGCACTGGTAAAGTCACTTAATTGCAAGAGAAAGGCAGTGAAGCCACTAGAAACTGAATTCTTTATCATTGATTTTGTTCAAACAGAATAAGAGTCAAAAAATCTGACAAAATACCACTCATAATGTCACTCCATTTATCAGAGAGGCCATTGAGATTTTGAAAATGGAAAAAAAATGATATGGTATAAAACACAGTACAGAATGTCCAAGCTTTCATGTCGTTTTTTGACCTTTTGGTAAGACTTGAATAAAAAATTCTGGAGCTAGATTAAACTTAAGACTTCTGTTGACTATAGACAACGTTATCAATAAGACAGGAGAAAATACTACAGATTTCTAGATTTTCCTGTATGTTTTTCTTTTGATTATGAAAATTGGACAACTTTTATACACTTAACAGAAATATAGCAGCTGATTTCTGACTCACACTAGGACTGCAAGCATTGGAGGGCTGGAAATAAGGAATGGAGAAGAACAGTTTCCCTTTTCTGACAGAAGGGCATTCTGACTGATACTGGTCATAGTTCTGAATGACTTTAATGATAATGACAATATAATAGGAATAATGTTAGTTTAAATCATGGTTATAGCTGAAGAAGTGCTTTGGAAATAATTCCATTCAGAAAAGGAATACTCTAGAGCTGTGTTACAACCTCATATTCATCCAAATACAGTATTTTATGCAGAAATATGCATGTTAGTTACTCCTAGCTAAACTCTAATTGGTGCTTGTCCTGACCTGTCAATCTTCAGAAATGGATATATTAGATTTATATATTCAGATATATGTGTGGAAATCACTGGTACATGTCCTCATGTCACACAGCTGAGATCTGAATTTCTCACTGCTATAATGAAAGCTGTGAAAGATTGAATTTATTAGAATGTAAGGGTCACTTGCCTTGGCTTTTCTTTGTTGCAAAAAATGTAAAACCTGTATTACACAGACCAATGACAAGCAAGGGACTTGAATTTCAATTTCTAATACTTTGATTTTTTTGGTTTGCTACTTCTTATACTCTCTTTAGGTTCTTTTCTATAGAAAGTACTTAAATATCTAAGAAAACTCACAGAACTCAGAAAATAAAAGGATAGAAAAATTTTACAGATCTTAAAAAGATCCTAAGAAACAGAGATACTTAAATCCAAATATCATAAAAACTATACAGTAACTGTGCAAGTAAAACCCAGAAATCCAGGCAATGGTGGAACAATGATAGATTCAAGAGGAATTGAGTTAACTACAGAAAAGTAAAAATCCTAACGTGAGGATAGTCAAAATTTCAGACTTCATACATACACTCTAAACTTATATTTTAATGCTTTAACATCGGGGAAGGTGTTATTTTTAGAAGTTTTTAGCAATTTGATGGCAGAATAGGTAAAAAATTACTTAGTCTACTGTTACATTATTTCATCACTTGCTTAATGTGCCTAATTATGATAAAACTTTCTGCTATGACAGTCCAGTAATACTCAAAAAATTACCTAGCCCTGTTTATATAGTTCCTAAATTTGTACTGTCTTCATGAGATCAAGCACAGCTAACACAATTAATTTATCCTCATGATAAACTGTCTCTGAGGTCAAGGGTGTTCAACAGATTTTAAATCAATATTATATAATAGCTGCTGATATTAACTTTAAAAGTAATTGCATCCCACTTGAAGTACCACTGACAGCATTATGAAGCAAAAGACAGTGTACCTTAAAATGTAATAAACCAGCTTAATTAGGATTCTAAAATTCCAAATAATTTTGAATAGCTCTCTTTCGCTACTAGAGAAAATACTGCCAAGACCAAATGGTCTACATTTTAGTTATTGTGAACAATTCTGTCAGGTCTACAATGCATAAGAAGATGGGGTGCTGCAAGTTCTTCCATAAAGTTAATTTTGATTTGAAATGCAACTTCAAAAAACTTCCATAGGAAAACAGAAAATTCCTATTATGTTACATTTTAACTGATGCTTTATTTTCTGCATCACTTATTAGTCATAAAGACACTTCAAAGACATGGCAAAAATTTTCCATATTCTGAGCTTTTAGAAAGGGAACTTAAGGTTTTATTCTAAGCTTCTCTCTATACTATTTCATGTTTGCATGGTGTTATTCTGGTTTTGGAGGAATGTGAACAATTTTAACACATAAGTAAGAAATATGAAATACTTGCATACATGCCTTTAACAAATATTCTAGTCCTAAATGAACTTCAGAGAAAGGTGTATATCCCATTTGTATTATAACATAGTTCAAAAATTTTTAAAATTATACTAAACATAGTTTCACTTGCTATCTTTCTATTAATTGCAGAAGAATTTCCATTAATTGTAGAAACTCAGCGTATACAATCACACTAACTTTACTAAGTTTATCTTTTTCTTTTCTCCTGCTGTCATGTGCTCAAAATAATAATTTCTACTGCCAGAAAGTGCACGTGTTTTTCAGATACCAATATAAGAGTCAAGTAGACTAGGATGCTCTTAAAGATTTGAAAATTAGCCATACAGTCATGAGATAATTATATTTCCTTAAAGTGATTTTTATTTCTAAATGTGTTATTCCTTCCCTCTAGTATTACTGCAAATAATCCAGCCATATAGGCAGGGCAAAATATATTGTAATTCTTAATGTCTCCCTGTCAAAATACAAGATGTATGTAATTTTTCCTAATTAGGAAGATTGGATTAAGAACAAAAGTTGTATTCAAAGACTGTGTTCTGAAAATGCACTTAGGTTACCCCAAGGGCTGTGTTTGAAAACATCATGTCTTTAAAATGCATAAAGTCTGTTGAGACCTCACCAGAAATAAATCAACTAGAAAAGAATCAAACATAAATCTAGTCAAAGCATTAAGTATTATAACTAGATTAATTATATGAATGAAATAAAGGGAAAATATTTGCTCTTTGAAATAACTTATCTGGGGAAATGAGGGCACAGCAGTGTTCCTACTTGTTCCTTATTGCTGCATCATGCTTACAATCCCATTCCAGTCCAGACTGATGGCTCAGTATCAAAATAATTTTGTGAATTTAAAATTCTTAATGTTGTTCTTTGTTTCTCAAAACTCAAATTGACAGTGTTTTGTTTTGCTTTGTTTGGTTTTTTTTTTTAACTGAACATTGCTTTCATGTTGACTGGTCTCCAACGATTTCAGAAAATCTGCTAGAGCCCAAAAGAAGTCAAAATCTCTAAGCAATCTGATTTTAAGTTGTATTTAGGGGAAAAAAAAGTAAATCAGGCCTGTATTCTTAAAGAATTTGAAGACTAAGAGATAGTCTCTAGTGATAGAGATTTACAGGTCTGTTAGTAAGGAAAGAGAAAAGGAAGCAGCACAGGCAAAGTACAGTCTACCTCTAGGAGTAAAGAATGCAAACCCTGCTCAAAGTCTTGAGCATTCCTATAATAAAAAAAAAAAAAATCATCAAAAAACCACCCTACAACAATTCTGAAAAAAGAAGTGGAAGCAAGAGAATTGTGGACAGAAGAAAGTGGTAAAGAATCAGCTATGCCTGGAGTTTTCATTGTGACACAGACAAAGGAGATAGTAAAATTCTTTGAAGGCATATGAAGAAATAGGATGTTTATGATTCCTCTGTGTTTTTCTCAAATAGATGTTACCTAAATTCTGTAACTACAGTACAAGATTTTGTAAAAGATGGACAAAGTCAAGAATGTCAAGTCATCTGCAAAATTAAGTTTAGCCATATACTAAATATTATTGAAAAATGTGTTAATTTCTTTGTAAATCTAATTAAAGGGTCTATGAATAATTGAAAAACAAAGAAAAAACAAACAAACACCCAAACAAAACAAAACAAAACAAAACAACCAACCAACCAAAAACCCCCAACATGGTAAACCTTAATTCCAGTTTTAGCTTTATCATCTTTAAAGAAATTGGAATTCTATAACAGAAAAACACAGTGACCAAGATGTAGCACCAGCAGCTTTTCAAATATAAATGAAGCACAAATACCCATGAAAACGAATTACCTTTCAGTTTAATAAGGGATTAAACTGAAACATTTATCTATTAAATGTAACATTTCATAGAACTGTGTACTAAAATTTGGGTATTCTAGAGAAACAAAAATATACTGTAGTGGTGTATATATATGTATATATGTGTATATATATTTGTATATAATATACTGTGCAAACCATCAGTCGTGCCCTGACAGCCTTGAAATATTTCCTACTTCAATCAGTCCACATGGAATGGTACCATTTTTGCCAGATTTGTAGAAGAAAATTCCAAATGTTTTGGAAATTCCAGTAATAACTAATCTGAGGAAGAAAATTTTGCAGATGGCTAAATATTATTATTGTATCTGGGATGGCTGAAATAACAATATGACTCCAATTTTCTTGGAGGACATATAGCAATGTTTATTAGAAAGCAAATCTTTTTTATACACTGTTCCCATACATTTGGACATGATTGGTCATTGAAACCAACACCTTTTTATAAACATCTTTGCAAGTAAACAAGTTGGCAAAGAAGCAGGTGCAAAGACTAGAAACTGTTTGGAATGTCTTCTCCCAGCTCCCTCAGAGCAACGCCTGGGAAAGTCTGTCTGACTTGTTTTCCCACAGGCTCTGCTGCTGCCTAAAAATTTCTCTTTGACCAGGCTGTCAGCATCCACAACTAAAGCAAATCATCTCACGCCCTTGTGAACTGCAGCCTTGAGTGAGTGCCTTTGAGATCTCCTTGTGGGCTGCACCTTTGAGTGAGATGCCTGTTGGAGCTCCAGAACCCTCACATCTGCAACACTCAGAAAACCATCCCTGATGATGAGGCCAAGGCTGGCACCTCCTCATGCACCTCTACTCCTCGATGTGCAACCCATGCCTGTTCAGAAGTGTTACGGGATTTGACCTGAGTATTTCACTGAAATTGAGGAGAATTACCTTTATACATATAGATATAGTTGTACACCTCTCTTGATGTGCAGGCGTGTGAATTGATTTTGGTATGAATATTATTATCGTGAATCTGTAATTAGGTCATTGCCTAATTTAATTGTAATTAGGTCATTCCCTCTATTTGATATTTGCTGATTAATAATTTAGGATTTTCAAACAGTTAAATTTCCTATTTTCAAATAACATTATGTATTGCAGAAAAAAAATCAAGTCACCACAATTAATTGTTAGATGGCTTTTCTATTAGCACTTTTAAAACAAAACATGTACTGTTGGGGTCATTACATTTCTTTCCCTTCTAAAACAAATAAACAAACACAAAGATAATAAGTTCATCAGCCTAATTTCACTGAGTTTCTATTTTGCCTTGCTTATGGCAAGATTGCAGAATCATCAGCCTTCTGTAACAGAAAACACTGCTGAAGGTATTAAAACTAAAAAAGAGGTAATGAAGTAGAATAATGATAGTAAATATAGAAAATACCAGAAAAGGCCTTATTTGAGGCAGTATCACAAGGATGTTCCCAGGAGCATGAGTTCCTCTGAGTCTCTAAATCCTGTAACACTCAGAATTAACATAACTACTAACAAAAGGCTCAAAAGAAAAATGCTGGTCATCATAAATGATATTGGTGTGTCTTCCAAAAATCAAAATGGTACATAAGTATAACACAACCTATGGGTTCAAATATATTAGAGTGCACCCTCAAACTGAAGTATACAGTTTAAATGGCAAAACCATTTAAGCTAATCACAGCAAGCATTTTCAGTCTATTCCTAACCTCTGCTCTGTATTGATCGCAAATGCAAAGTTTGGCTTTGAGATCTTGAGAGAAAACCCAGCTAAAACTAAGGCCCCACATTAGCAGACTGTGCAATAACAACCAAACAGTCCTTGCCTTGAAGCTTTTATAGTCTAATAGAAAACACTACAGTACTTTGTCTTATAGGAGCAGTTCCTGAGATCTACTTTACCCTCGAACAACATCTACCAAATGCTCATTCACTCAGAGCAGATGTTAATTTGTGCTAAGAATTCTGTTAGATTTCTTGACAAAAAGCTCTCAAATAGTTTAGGTGAATTTAAAAAGAATCTCACTCTCTGGAAAGTTTAAATAAAATCAGATTGTTTTGCAAGGTTTTTTGGTTGGGTTTAGTTTGGGGGTTTTGTTGTTATTGTTTTGGGGTTTTTTTGCCATTGAAGGCACAAGCAAAAGTCTTAAGTACATTCATAATATTTTTTTTTCCTTAAAGGAATAAATTTTCTAAAATAACAGTGTTAGAGCCATCATATAAACACCTATTAGCAAGTCATCCCATTAAACTAAATTATTTACTTACAGTGTACAGAACAGATCTTTTCCAATTCAGCTGTTCAAAACAACTGTTAAAGGAAGAATGTCTTGTGCAAGGAAGAATTTAACACAACCATAGTGACTCAATCATGGAACACAGGATGAGATTAATGAGAGATAAATAGCCAGATATTATAGGA
>VWZU01010239.1:1464817-1487450 GCA_013397095.1 Sterrhoptilus dennistouni
AAAAAAAAAAAAAATAGCAGTAGTTGTTATTAATATGTTCTTCCCAAGAGTGAGAAGAGAACCACCTTCTGCTGCTATGGATGGCAATAAAACATTATCAAATGATGTAAAATAAAGAAATAAAGCTGATCACCTAATTTATATAAAATAATTGGCACCTATTTCTAGGTCTCAGTAGAATAAAACTTTCATGAACTGTCTTATATAACACAGGTGAATAATAGTTCCCATTTCCACCACACTAATGGAAAATTAACATTCACAGAACTCTCTGCTCATCTTACGACCCTGAAACTCAGAAATATTATTTTTTACATACCAAAATTTTTTCCTGAAAATTTTAATTTAACTTCTAATACCAACCCAGTAGCAGGACCTTGCCCAGTTTGAGTACATCTTTATAAATCTTCTTTTATACTACACTGCCACAGAAATGACAAATAATTCATTTTGACTGTCACCTTTTGGGGGGATGTGGTGAGACACATAATATTGTGACTCTGAGAAATATTTCCCATTCCAATATAGTCACTGTATATTAAAAAAGCTGTTCAGAATATGTTCTCTTTCATTTCTTCTTTCCCTTCTAGCATTTTTGACAGGTGTGTACCTTATGTATGCCAAAGGTTTTCTGTCTTTATTAAAATAACAAACCAAAACAAAACTCAAGAAGCTATTTTGAAATCAGCAAAATCTGAGATATGTACATCGAAAATTTAATATAGTCAGAGGATGAATACAACAGTCCATTATGGTCTTATTCCAATCAATTCATAAACTGGAATTTGCCACACTCCACTATATATTATATAGCCATCAATTATTCAATGAAAATTAAACCTTGTAAACATGCGGGGTAAAAGAACATATTTATTTCTCCTTTTAACTAGAATTAAAATAGAACAATGGCTTGAATTAAGAAGATATTCAGCAAATGTAAAATAGTTAGACCCATAAAATAAAAATTTTGGGTTTTTTTCTACAGTGGTCTTAATTCCATTGTGAAAAGTCAAACATTTTAAAAATTGTGCAATTGATACAGGTTTTTTTTGGTTCTTTCACCCATCAAAAGCCTAGGTTTTGAATTAGAAGCTACAGCATATCTGCATTGTGTTTATTTTTAGAAGACTGAGGAATACAATATTTGCTGTATGCTGAAGTATAATAGAAAAGAAAAAAAGACTGAGATCAAAAAATGTCTCTCATAAATATCTAATGTTGCTCTGAACTTCTGCCATAATCTTCACTAACATAATATCGCCTTTTTTTTTTTTTTTTCAGTTTTTAATTTTAGTAAGAAAATTAAAGAAAAAATTTCTTCCAGGAGCTTTAAATAGCATAAAAGAAAGATATAGCCTCTCTCTAAAAGATTTTCTTACAAGTAAGCGTTGGTAATGAAGTATTTGATAAGTCTTTAACACACCATGTCAAATAGTTTTAAAGAAAGTACTTTTTGGAAAACAATTACTCCAGTTTTCTGGATTTTTAAATTTCATATGATTGAGCTCTCTGAATTTTTGCAATCTTTTTGACAGTGTAAGGGAGATGCTGATCCTCTGTTTCTTGATCTGCATAAACTGCTGGGTTTTTGTAATGCAGATTTCTATAATGCAGAGTGGTTCTTTTAAAACAGTTTACTTTTTGAAGCAAAATAACATTAACCTACTGTCTTATCCAGCCTGATTACTACAGGGCTTTACTTAACAGCTTTAGAGGGCAATGAAAATCTGTATGTGATGGATAGAGTTTGCAAAATCTGTTGGGATGAAAGGTTCTATATAAGATTATTAAAACTATCCATGAAAAGTGTCCCATCAAGACCTAGTTGTACTAATTTATAGAATGAATATGTACAGAAAGTTATTTCCCAAGAGTCTTACCCATCCCTGATTGTTTTATGTAAACATTTTAATGGCCAGGCCTAGAGACACCCAAGCTGACCAGTCATGAAGTGACAGGGTTCAAGCCTCATAAATTATCGTATCTTCACATCTATGCATCAATACCCACAGATTTAATCATATGTCACAGAGATCTCTGATGAAATATAAGATGTACTTTTGGAAGACTTATGGAAGCAAACCAGATAAATTTTTTGTGAGCCAAAATATCACCCATCTTCAAAGTCGTCATTCATTTAGTCACTCGCTTCCCAAAAGTTCCAAGACATAGTCAGATTAACTACTCTATACCATGACAAAAGCATGATGTCCAGATTAGCCCTGACACCAAGATAAGTTCATTAATATTAAAAAAAAATCGATTCCTCCATTTCCTTTATTTTTTTATATAGGGACAAAAAAATGCTTGTGAAATAGGTACAGACCTCGATCTCTTTCCCAGATCCCCATGTGCTAGCACTCACTTGAACTGGTGAGGATAAAGGCCCTCAAATAGTGAGGTAGTTATAGTCAGGTAGCACCAAGACTGAGCCAGTCCAAGAGCACTGTTTTGTCCAGGATAGAGGAAAAAATTCCACATTTATTCATTCTATTCATGTATAAAAATTATGCCACTCTACATCTGTGTGCTAGTAGCTATTCCAAAAATTTTCATAATGAAATGTTTGAAAAATACATTCTAATTAATAACTAACAAGATTTAATTCAATTTTCAGAATAAACAATGCCATGATTTACAATAAAAATGAAATATAAGCCACGAATTGCCACCTAATGGTGCAAGAGTAGGCAAAATCACATAAGCAACTTTAAAATTTATTATTTCCCATAGCCTTCAGACACTTTAATGTCCTACTACCAGTGACAGTAAATTAATAAGAAAATTTTAATAGGATACTGTAAATTAGGCATTGTGTGCAGTAAAGAAGAATAAAATAACAGATTTATTTGCAAAGAAATACTTCTTACAGCTTGAAATAATAAGAAAATATTTTTACTACAGATTTGGAATAAACCATTTTGGTATTTCATCACTTCCACTAGTAGCAGTAACGAAGGTAAGGAGTCTTTCAACAGTAAAAGAAAAGGTAAGGGTTTATATATATACAGAAATTAACTTGTAAAGAACAAAGTATTATTTAATTTTTTCTTAGTGTAAGGAAGAAGCAGGAACTATTTTACAAGGAATTAAGTGAAAATGAAGCCTTTCCATTGCTGATAGAACTTCAGTCAAGAAAGGCCCATAAAGTTATTTTTGAGATGTGCTCAGACCAGAAAAAGAAGGGTTTTGCTCACTTAGGGCCCAAGTGTCACATGCAGAGCTCATGTGTATCACTTGAAACATTCCTACTGAGACCTTAGAAACTGGACACAAGACTGAAATCCCTGGGATGTCTCTGGGACTCTTTTTTTCTTAGGGGCAGAAGCATTCTGCACTCAGAGGTGTTTGATAAGAGGGAGATACTCAGGAGAAAGAAAAACAGCGATCTCTGACTCAATGATCCAGTCAATATGTAAGAACTGACAATAGTCATGTATGCTGTTTACACCATTTTAGTGCCTAGTTCAGGATATTTAGTCAAAATACTAATTTTTACTGTGTAAAATTGTGTGGAGAACATTAAAAAATAAAATAAAATAAAATAAAATAAAATAAAATAAAATAAAATAAAATAAAATAAAATAAAATAAAAATGATAGAATCTCTTTTTGACATAATAGTAAGGGATAGAGTGCTTCTTTGTATTTATAAAATATTAGGCAATAATACATTCCTTATACAAATATACCCTTCCAGACATGTCCTTGAAATATGAAGGACATTTTAGTATGTACCTTGATTGTTCTAATTAAATATTCTTCTAAAACAATGCTAAATTGGTTTCTCACCTATTCCAAATTCTATATTTTCTCTCTTACACAATCACTAAGCAACAATAGAAATCTCTTTGACCAGAGTATTTTGAGTATTTTGCTAAAGTTCTACAAGTTTTCTGACAATATTGCCCACCACCATAAAACACAAGTCAAAACTGAAGCAGGTGGAACACAACTGAACCATTTAAATCCAAACTGGATAGGGAGAATCAGAAATTATTGGAATAACATTTATCACTCTGTAAAGCAGGAAATAAATGTAAAAATACAAAATCTAACATATGAAAGCCAAAATCATTATATATATAAAAGTATTTTACAGTATTTATATTTGGGGGAAAACAGAGCAAACCATCCACCCACTTACCACTGTGCAGTCATGGTAGAAAATACGTGGCCTTGAGCACTGAAACATTTTTTTTCTCCTCTCTACTCTGATTGCATTTGTGCTCTATTCCAGAAAGAACTGTCTAAATTTGGTGGTTATTAAATCATCAACATCCATATAATCCAATTTAGATATAAAAAAGAGAAATTATTAGCATGACCATGACTTTCAGCACTGAAGGCTGGATTCTTGATATCTTCTTACTTTAAACATCTACAAGGCGAGAATATGATGTTCCTGACAGCATGGTGCAGCAGAAAGGAGGTCTAGAGAAGGCATGAGTCATTCACAAGCCTTTTGCAGGCAGGGATAAGTGCTCTAAAATGTAAATGCTGGATATTCAGTGTATGAACAGTTGGAGATCTGCAATTTACAGAGCAATTTCTACATCTAGGGTATCCTTAGAAGGCTGAGTATAAATAATGAGGCTCATCATACAATACTTAAGATCCTCTGAGACCTTGAAAAATAAACCTTCGTATTTATGCCAGTAACTAAAAAAAACCCAAAAACTTGAGAAATTAATAATGATATAATAGGAATATTTTGAATCAATGAAATTATGAAAAATAAAGTACTCATCACTGACCAGTCACAATAAATGAACATCATGAATACAATGGAATTTCTTCAAAATTCAGACCCAGAACTTCATGATTTTCCTATTGAAACTGCACCCCTTAAAATAATAAAATGAAGCTAAAATTGCAACCCACAACTGAACACTCAATATGGACCATTGAGCAATTCTGAAAACCAATGCAAAGAAGAAATATTCAGAATTGTCCATATTTTTAAAATAAAAATAATATTCTTAAATTCCCAAGTAATGATTCAGGTGTGTAACTTCACAGCCCAGTTCTGAAACTGCTGTAGAATTCCTCTTTTTGCAGCTTTTTTGCATGTACATGTGGCACAACAATCTCCCTTAAACCCCAACTGTAATCCTTGCTTGCTTATTTGCAGTATATTAATCTAGCATTAATTTCCAGTATAACATGTTGCTCTTGCTGGTTTGTTTTATTTTTTTTTCCCCCTCACATGGAATGTAATTTAGATCAGGGCTGCAAGGCAGATCACGAGAGAAGAAAATTAAATAAAAAAGTTTAGACAGATGACTGAAAATTCTCTTCTAGCATTCATCCTTGGTAAGATGCAACCACTAACCACAGCAGCTGAGCTACCTTGCTGGTGATACAGATGGTACTTCGGTTTGGGTGATAGTGTGCTATTTTGAGAACTCATGCTCCAGAAAGAGAAATAAGCATAGGAATTAAGAGACAAGTTGTCTGGCTACCATGTGAAAGCAGATTAGAAAACTGTAGCTTTAGTGTACTGAACACAGCCTTTTAGGGAAAATGACTGCAGCCTGTAAGAACAGAAGGAGATAAACATCAAGGAGCAGATAAAACTGAACTACAGCTCAGTCCTGGCACCAAAATAAATAAACTAAGTGCAAATGCAGGTAGCTGAAGAAGTTACAGTCACCAAGCATTAAGGAGTAAAGAGACAGAAGAACCTCTCTGTCACAATAATGAAAGAAAAAAAATCCTTTATTACTTTAAAGACAGAGTTCGATACATTTCAAAGGGATTACAGTATGTTCTATCCAGGAAACATCCTTTTTAATCTTGGGTCTCCTAATCATAAAATATGTCAATTACAATTTCTTAAAAACTGAAATGTGGTATTTCTTCTCAGCACCATAAGTTTTGATCTCAGAAAGTCTAGTGAAAAATCCACAATAAGAATAGGTAAGAGTTCATGACCTGAAGTGAAACTATTCTTAGATTTCATTCACATTATTTATAAAGCATAATGTTGTTTAATACCATGCCATTATGCAGCAAAGAGGAACACACCTGTCCTCCCCAAATACACCTGAAAAATGTAATTACATCTTAACCTCTATTAACATAATCATCTAATCATACTGTTGACTATTTCATTTTATATAAGCATTTGATTCTATGTATTTATTGAATATTAATGAACACATTAATTTTTACTTTTCCAAAGTAGTCCTACTCAGAAATAGTCTTACACATCTGAAGGTTTGGTATATTTTTCTTTTTCTAGTTCCTTCTTGAGCACCAGACTATTCACTTGCTTGTATAGCATTTTCAAACAAATCCTGTTAATTCTGAATATGGTTCACTAAGCAGCATGATCTCATTAATAAAACAAGTTGCTACTCCAGTAAATCAGAACGCTCAGCTGTTTTAACTGTTTCCCTAATGGAAATTCTAATGATCTCTTCAGTCAGCTTCACAGAAGCCTAACATTTTTGAAACAAGACCCAGCAAAATAAAGAAGTAATGAAAAGAATGGAAACAGTGCAACTTCAGACTTAGCATTCTGTCACAAATAAATGTTAACTAACATTGGATCTGCATTCTTGAGGTTAGTTGAAATATTTTTGCATCACTTGAATTTTCATTAGAAAGGTACTTTTGTCTGTTGTACTGAACTAAACAAAATTTGTAAGTGACAAATTTGTGAGTTCAGAGGATTTCTAACACGAGAGAAGGGAAGAAAGAAAAAGCTTGATGGATGGCAAAAAGAAAAGAACACTCTGCAAACATATATTCAAAATGTTCTCATATGTTGCATAAGAAAATAATAAATTGATAACAAATAGGAAGGAGGCTAAGTCAAAGGGAAATGTAAAACAGAAGCAGTCTTTTGGACAGAAATATAATTTTCTGCAGAACAAGATGCTATCTCAGGGTCTTTCAGTGTGATGTTCAGTTTAGGATGAATCTCTTTCTTAATGTTGATAAGAAAATAATGCTTCTAATCTTCTGAGACTTTGAAAGGTGCTACACACCCAGTGCATTTGTAATATCTATAATACATCTTACCTTCATCTGGGCACTCTCAAAAATCAATCTCCTCCAAGGGAAAATACTGATTTAGCAAGGGGTTAAGGGGTTAGGAAAAATATAGACAAACTTCTTTTTTTTTTTGTAAACCTCATTTGAAGCTGCTCAAGGATCCAAGAATAGTGGCAAGAAAGGTGATGGTGCATAGGCAAAGCAAAGAAGAATGGGTTAAGTCTGTAACAACTTTGTGTCTGCCCAGATACACATCTTACTTTAGTAATATATTTCAAGTATTTCAAACGGTGAGACAGAGAAAGGGAGTTGAAGTTTCAGAAAACATACACATAAGCTCTAGTACCTTTTACATATGCAGCAAAAAGCATCTTTAATTCTTTCATGACATTCTATTTTGTAAATCAGATCTTAGACACCTTTCTTCAGTATTAAAAGCACTTAAAGTAATGTGAAGAAAAAAAATTAATTGCTATTTTAACTGCTTCAGCTTAGTGGGTTACTTAACAGTTGCTTTTATACTTTTTTTTATACTTGCACCACACAATTTTTTTTTCCTTTTCAGTTCAGCAGTTTTACGGTTAAGAAATAACAATGTAAATCTTTAAAAAGTTGACTCAAAATATTAAAATTCAAATTACATGATTTATTTTTTTTAATTGTAGGCCAAGCAGTAGGTGAGTGTTGCAATTAAAAAAAACCTCTGGCTTTAATGTTAGACAGACCTAACTTCTTTCAACCTGAAATCAAGTAATTCAATGCAGCAATTCAAATGTACAAGTGCCAATTACTTTAACAGCACTTTTTTCTTATGCTCAAGTAGTAATTGATAACATGAATCCAGAGTTTGGTCAAGTTATTCAGCCGAAACAATTTACTTCCAAAACATCAGTTTGGAATTAATTCTTCATACCCATTACCACTTGAATCACATAAGAGGGAAATGAAATAAACTACCAAGAAACTAGAGTTATTATTTTCCTTATGATGCTCAAAGAGCTTGCAAGATGAAAAGCATACAAATTGGAACTGGACACATAGCAACTAAGTGGCTACTCTGTCACACTGCATTTCACAAATAAAAGCATCCTCCAGGTCCTTTGATTAAAACATGAAACAGGCAAAATGAGCAATCCTTGCAAAACATCATTCACAGAATATCTCTTGTACAGCTCAGTGGCTAATCACTTTTCTTCCACAACAATTTAAAAGTAAGTCTTTAACTCCTGCTGGTCATAAATACCAAATAGAAATTTACCAGCACTTTAATTAAAGACCAAAGAAATATGTAACTATGAAAGTACCACAATATAGCGTGTCATCCCATGTCTTATTTTGTTTAAAAATGTATCTTACAACAAGCTAGTGAAAATTTTTAGTTAGACAGAACAACAGGCACAACTGAAAAAAATTGTCCACTGAAGACTAGAAATCCTCTTTAAATGAACTGCAAAATTATACAATTACCCAGACCTGAATTCTTCTGAAACCCTGCAGAAAAACAGGATATAGGCTAATCAAATCATACCTGGATAAATTGCTTGGTTTTCACCAGCCCCACGTCTCCAGCCTCTATCTGTGCTCTTGACAGCTTCTCTTCAGTTTCACTTAGCCAATGATTAAATCTCTTCATGTCAGAATGAAAAATCTGCCACTTTTCCAAAGATTTGTCAAACCGTCTGCAAGTATAAAAGGAGATGAAATAACAATCTATTTATACTTTATTTACTGACTGCAGGAAAAAAAATAAAGAGAATAATGTTGGATGTCTCAGGTTAAAATCAGTATAATACTGATGGTATAATATGTTATCATTATAACAGTTATGTCAAATGGCAATATGGCAGTACCTCTGAAGTGAAATCATCACTAAGCAAATTAACCACAAATCAGTGTTTTATCAATTTTAAAATGCTTTTCAAGAAAATGCAATGGTCTTCAGTTGAATTTCTACTTGCATTGTGCAAAGGGACTTTTAACAAAACCTTTTTCCTATGTTTCACATTAAGTATTCTTAATGATAACTATTCAAAAAGAAAAAAAGTCCCAAATAAAAGGATGATTGAAAAAACCTAAAATATTAAAAAAACAGAGTTTTGAACAATAAACAAGGATGAAAAATATTACTACTATGTCTACAAGTCTACAGTTCACTACAAAAAGACCAGATAAGTACTTCCAGCACTTTGGGAAGATCTGACCTGTTTTTGTCTACAGTGACTGACTGATCTTCTGCTTCAAGAACTGTTTGACTTGGCCACTGCCAAATGCTAAAGAAATTAAATGAAGACAGATTATAAAACAGATTAAAAAGGGGAGAGTTACACATAGCCTACATTTTAAGAAATTCAGTTATCTTGTGTGTTAGATTGGTGTGGAAATGTAATCACTAATCAGAGATTAGCCAGAATGATTTGTTGGAAGATCATCATTAAATGCGCTACTGTTGTTTAGTTTAATAATCCTCCTTTACAGGATTATAATAGATTTTAGGGTGTACTTAAAGGATAAGAACAAAGATGCTCAATTATTTCTCTAGGAGATAATCTGGTTCTGTATGAGCAAACTATACAATTATTTGAATGTTAAGGAGTTTAATTCACCAAACAAAATGACATTACTATGAGGGAATACAGATAATCTTTTCCATTTTACTGATGATTTTTCATTTTTTAGAAGAAAATACAAGCAGACTATTGACCTGATTAAATATCATAGTCACTCATCTAAATTATTTATTAAAAGAACTGTGATAATTTATAATAGTTATCATACAAACCATATTTGAAAGCCACATTATAATGGGGTTTTTTTGTTTGTTTTTTTGGGAGAGGTTGGGTTTTTTGGGGGGGTGGTTGTTTGTTTTGGTTTTTTTATGGTTTGGTTTGGTTTGGTTTTTTGGTTTTGTTTTGGTTTGGGTTTTTTTGTTTCATTTTGGGGTTTTGTTTTGGTTTTGTTTTTCTCTAAATTCTAACTCTAACTCTACCTTACTCAGAGTTACAAGGAAAAACTAATTTTACTTTAAAAAAATCACATAGAAAATAAAATTAAAATTCCCTTTCTTTTGGTCCAGAATCACAGAATCATCTCTCATTTTGGAACTACATTAAAACACCTTTCTTCCTGTTCCTCACAAAGCAAATTTACTCTTCTCAGCATGGGAAATTTATCAGAAGCTTAAATGTAAAAAATTCACTAGGGGTTGATATTAGTATCATTGAATTTGCATTCCATAAATTGCAAACTGAATCTCCCATTACTCTACATTCTTCCTCCCTCTTTTGCTATGGGAAATAACTTTCTACAAAGCAACAACAAGAAGTTGCAACAAGAAGATGTGCATATTTAAAGCTTAAAAGTTTTCAGTGCTTATTTTTCATGTCTAAAAAAGTCTTTTTACTCTCAGTATAAAACAATATAAAACATTATTAAAAATCAGACTTTATCAACTGGCCAAGTGACTAAAATTCAAGACTCTTGCAGTCATTAAATACCTAAACGCTGTTGCAATGATAAGAGAAAATGTAATTTTTGCTGCAGTGGCAGGTGTGGATCCATCTGAACACCATCAAGCAGCTTCCTGCTCTGGGAAGTTATGGGACACCTCTCCTGAGTCTACCTGAGTGAGAGTTTCCCTTGCTGAATCTCTGTATTTCATCTGCTTACACATGATACTACTTCCAATAACTTTTTAAACTCTAAAAACAAAGAGCCTTGTCTTTGTTTGTTTTCTTGTTTTACCATGCACAATTCTGTTACCAGGTGATAAGTTCAAAACCCACAAAAGGAGAAGCCTAATTAACTACCAATGCTGAACAGTTAAGCTGCTGAAGCCTTGGTACAGCAGAATGGAGAATAAATGTATTAGAGAGCAGTACTCTGAGGACTATGAAAACTCCGAATATGTCTGCCTCGGGAATGAATCCCCAAGCACACAGTTTGGAGCAGAGGAAAATTAAAGTCCTAGTACACCCTTACCTAGGGATCCAACCTTGCTTGACATCAGAGACAAGTCATGGAGCTGAAATACCCCAGTGAAGCCATTCATATGTGTCTTCACCTGCTCAAACCCTTTCCCTGACAGGCAAAAGCCAAAACAGTGGCTTATGGGTGGCCACTAACAGTGGATAGTGGGTGACTGTCTGAAATCTGCGCACTATTTCCTTCGTGATGTGTCCTCTCTGGTTTTCTCAGCACATCCTCAAAGGCAAGGTGCAAACAGACACCCTGAAGCCAAGCAGGAGGTTGTGGATGAGAATGTATGACTTGCACATATTATAAAGTGTGGAGGTGCGGATGCGATCTCCGATCAATTATAAAGTTGTTTGGACTCAAATGTATTTGAATTATAAGTTTTGTTGGTTCAAAATGGCTTCCTTCCCTCACAAGTTTTCCCGCCTTTCCCCTGTTTCCATAGTTATTACATCCCATAATAGTTGTTTATCCACTTTTCGTTAAATGTCAATCACCTAAGTTATATAACCTCTCCTCCCCTTCCATTATGCATATCCCCTCCCAGCCTGTTACCATTGGTTCAATTATGTTCACCCCATGCGTTGTCAGTTACTGATTTGTTTGTTCAGAGAGACCACCCATGTTACTACCCACCCCTTGTTCAATAAAAAGCCGGTGCAGCCAAGGACTGGTGTCTCTCTGGGACGCCACCTTGGTGGATCCGCATCCCCTTGGTTCAGCACCCCGAGAGTCCCGCTCTTCTTTTCGTTACTTGCGCTGCCTTGGTTAGGTGTTGGCTGCCCCGCTGGCAAAGGGGACCCCGGGTTGTGGAGGCGGCAGGGCTGGCCGGAGCCACAGAGATGCCGACCCCCGCAACAAAGCACATAAGGATTGTACATGAGCTCTGACACAATAGAGCAGCTTTATTTCCCTATCTCGAGCATGTTTGGGTTGATAAGTGAAAAAACAACTGTCACACTGGCCCAAATTTTTCATATATGTACTGACAGTCCAGCAGGGACCATGTTAAGCAGTGGCTTGTGGGAGCAATTTCATTTTATCATATTAGTACATAATGGATTATTTTGCCTCCGGAGAGCAAGAAAGAAAAAAAAAATCTACCAAAGACAACTGCTGGGGTATATGCACAGCACGATTTGCATTAAGTCATAGAAGTGTTGGTTATTTCCTTCCTTCCTCTCTTCTGAACCCTTTGACCTGACCTTCTATAAGTAAAATTTAGTATTTTTGGTAGCATTGTGCATGATATTGCTCAGAGATTTACAAATGCCAATTTGGATGTATTGTCAGCGGAACTCTAAACTATATAATGGGATTGCAATTGATGTTCTGTGTCACAAGACTGGTGTTTTTAAGAAGCTGTGCAAAGGTGAAAGGAAAGACCTTTGAAAACAGGAAAGACCTTTGAAAACAGGAAAGACACAAACATAAGACAGAGTACAAAAGGCTATTGGTTTGTTGTTGTAAACCAAATCTTAATTTTGCATCTGTGTTTCAATTAATTCCTAGATATTTTGATAAAGTTCCTTGATAAACTACGAAACTCTCTTTTGTGATAGATTCTGGTTCAGCAAAACTTCACAATCAATTGGCCCACAAGAAAAAGAATGCTATTATTTATACAATTTCCTAAAAAGAAATTATTTATGTCATGGAAATCGTTATTGTAAAAGAAACGTGTTTTATTCTAAATATTGGGAAAAACATTCTGTAAACTTAATTTGTGTACTGCTGCTAAACAATGTATTGTAGCATTATGCTAATATTAACCCACAAATTTTGCAGTTTGTCAGCTTGATTCAGCACAATTAGCACCTTGTAAAAATACACAAAACATCAAAGTAGTATAAATAATTACGCATTAGAATGTGAGAGCATTAACTTCACTATTTAAGGCCATTCTTACAGATAACTAAGAAATCTTGTTTTTGTCAAGCAACTTCTACAATTAAATTGTTTAAAGAAAGAGCTAACCCATTTTCAGAGGTTTTGATGTTTTCATTTGACTTCATAGAATTCACGTGGGTTCTTAATTTATATTTAATTTCTATATCCTCTCTGCATTTGGACTCAAAGTGATTATCTCATTTTAGACACTGCTATATCTTGATCTTGATCTCAAGTTTTGCTGTGGGTCCATTCTGGGACAACATTTATCTCTACATATTCTGTTCACACCTTCACAGCCTGTCTTTCACCCATAAGCTACCAAATAAATAATGAACTGCAACCAAAACAACCATAGCAATGACATCCGTCAATTCAAAATTTAATTCCTCTTCTCTTCCCAGAAAGTAGGTTCTGCAGCATGACATAAATTAAAAACATTCTACATTAAATTACATTAAAAATCTTGAATTGTATTGATTGTATTATTCTTCTTGCCCTAGTTACTGATATCATACCATTCAGTGTCCATCTCTATCAAAGAAAATGACAACTAAATTGGCTAAGAAAAAGCAAGGTCATGACACTCATTGTTGGGTTTTAGGCATATACAAATCCACTTTCATTATACATGAGAGAGCAATAAACTTAATAACCACTTACAATTAGTAATTATACAAAAAAATATACTGGATTCTAATGGATGCTGTGCATCAATAGTTTAAATAGAAACACTCCATATAATTTATAAAACATACATTCTTCTTCTACACTAACTAAATCTATTGGGCATATGAACGTCAAAATTCCAATTCTTTATTTCCTACAAAGTTTTTCTTCATCAGAACAGAGAGACAATCACGTATTTTAGAGAACTTTGCCTCAACACCTGGATTGTGTAGGCAACAACTTTTCCCTAGAGAAAATATAGAAATGCTTGATTAAATGTGGCCTAGGTGAAAGAGTAGCATATTTCACAACTCTCTTTTACATTAAAAATATCCAAGAAATTGGTAATAAAACCACAAATTTCATAACTTTCTGAAAAGTAGTCATGAAAAGCATGACAAGGCATCCCCAAAGCAAAAATCTTACATGGAACAAACAGTGGCTCAGTTTCATGGAAATCCAAACCAGTATTTCTGCCTGCATGTGAAGGTTATTATACACATGTCATCATCACAAAGGTGACAGTGCACACTGCACTTCCAGCCAGGATACTGCAGCATGTTGGTATTACCCACCCCATGCTTGCATCCATCTGATAAAATTAAACATGAGTGAAAAATCACATTAACTTCTGACTGCCAGGGTGGTGCTCTCCTCATGTCCCCGCCCCAGGGGCTCTGACCTGCTTAAGGCCAGTTCTGATGTGGCACAGCAGCATGAGCTGTCATCAGCCTTTAGTGAGAAATGTCTGTGAGAAACCTCAGCTGGGGTTTCTTCTCAGGGCTTCAGGGCCATTTTTAAACTCAGACCTTGACCTGGGCTACTCTGTAAGTCTGTCCACAGCAGCCAGAGCCAGCTGTGCTCTCCTCTTTCAGGTATTGTGGGGACTTTGGGAGAGGTCACTGCTTGCAGCCCCTTGCTGTCTCTTGACACTGTCAAACATCCCTTCTGGAGCTCTCCAGAGCTGGAAGCCTCAAATTGCCTGTGTGCTGCTGTTTACACAACACACTGAGCTGACGCCTTAAGCTTTAACTTTCATATTTTCAGATTCTGTGCTGCCTAGGGATATAGTTCTGAGCCTTATATTAAGTGTTAGTGAGCTCTCTTCACAGAGTAGGGAGACAAAACAAATCCTTTTCCTGCTGAGGACTAAGGACAACTTTCAGGCCCAAAAGCACAAACAACAGTGGACTGAAGAGAGAAAACAAGAAGGATGAGACCTCACAACCTGAAGCTGTAATTGGACAATTAAACCCCAAGAAGCAAATGGACCAAAACTTATAAAAATGTAAGATTTTGTGAGCAGTCAGCCATTTTTGTGACCATTCTTAGTCCACCTGGGTGTAGCCCTGGTCAGGCTCTTGTCCTGCCCAAGGTGGATCCTGGAGGCCTTTCAATAAATACCCACTTTATTCTCTAGCTCTGTCCAGTCTCTGTTTCAGGTCAGCTTTTCCAGGGTATCAGAGCAAGTACTGTCCTTCAATGTTCCTGTTGTGGCTGGAAGGTGGGACAGCCAGCACAGAGGACACATGTCCTACACTAAGGGGTGTTAGGCTCCCAGGACTGCCCAGCTACACCCACACCCCACTGATCAAGCATCCATGAACTGCTGGAGCACACTGGACAGGCTCCTGGAGAGAGCCCCTTCCACCTGGGCTTCGTCTGAGCTAAATGCAGAGTGCTCTTCGGTGTGAGACAGAGCACAGCAAGCAGCTGGCCTCCACCCAAACAAAACACTCATGGACAGATTCTAAGTGAATACCAGTGAAATCCAGCAGCCCTTTCTGCTTCCCAGGTTCTGCTGCAGTTCAGATCCCATCTGGGACAAGGCTCAATTACAGTTTCCACAGCCTGGACACAGAGAAAGGTGCAAGACCCAGATTTACAGAGAGCTGGAAAATCATATCCAGTTGGGGGAAATCAGTTCTCAGAAATTCCTCAAATTACCATCATAAGTCATAAATAAAAATTAAATTCAGTGAATTTGTGGCATAGAGCATAAGTGTGTGTAGTGCGAAGCATGTATTACAGGGTGTCCCCTCAGCAGTCCCCTGTAATTACTATGAAGTGCCTAAATCCCATGATTTCCAGTGACAGAGTTCTTAGTTCAACCTGTAATAACATGTTTTATCCTCCAAAATTGTCCTGTTCAATTTCATGTTTCCATGCCTATCTTGAAATCCCCCTACAATGGTGGCTTTAGAGCAGGAAGAATAGCAGAAAACAGATTATACCAGTTAATGTTGGCTGTTGACTCCCTGAGCCTGAAATATGTTATTTATCCTGTTTAAGGTGTGGTAGATGTGTAAAGAAATATATATACTGGAAAATTAGATGTGCTCGTTTCACTGAAAATCATAGTAATAACAGAGCACTTAGCATTATCTTCTTAAAGTACCGATACCTGTACTGGCACTAGGTATTTTTCATCTTTTTCATCTTTTACAGCTTTTCAGTCAGTTAAAATCCTTTCTAATAAGTGATCGTTGGGGTTTTGCTTGTTTGTTTGTTTACGTTTACAATAAAATTTCATTTAAAACCCCTTTTCCCTTTAATTTGGAAAATTCATTTGAGACATGAAACCGAGGTCCAAGTAACAGTTACTAGGTCTCATTGTAAGGGTAGCATATAGTAAACAGCTCTGTTTCTTCTGAAACAAAAATGCTCATGACTTACATGACTTAAAGAATGGAAAAGTAGAGAAAACTGTATTGATAGAGGAAAGTGTTCATTATACTGCTATCAAGCAGAAAATATTTCTAAGTCATAAAGAGCCTGTTTACATTAAATTCCTTACAGTACCTTTTCTGTTTTTAACAAAAACATCTTAAATAATTCTCACACCTGTTAATACAATAGAAAAACAAACAAAAATCTATACTCAGAAAGTATATTTTCCAGTATCAGCAGAATTAATAAGTATTTTCACAGTTGTGGCATTTGAAAGTTTGTTTTTTACCTTTAACTTCTGTGAATAATGATTTACTGCAATGAAAAAAAGTATTTGCAATGTTCAGGATAACCAGGAAAAAGACAACGCATTTTGTGGTAAAGGAGCTGAATGATAAAGGCCACCATAACAATGGCAAATACTATTACCTAAAACCTAAAAAAAGGGTCATGTTTAGGAGGAATTTTATATATATATGTAAACACGTATATATACAAATATATATTCTCCATATTTATAGATACCCTAATTATACACACTAATTTACAAAAAAAGAAAAAAGTTTACAATATTATATATATTAGTCTTGTGAATAATGAAATACCTTCAACACTGTCAAGTAAAATTTATCAAACTAGAAGTTCTTACTTCATGAATAAATAGCAAAACCCATTTTGGCTAATGAACATGATTGTAATACAGAGAATTTAAACAATGTACAGATGCCTACAAGGGCTGGTATCAGAAGGTTATTATCTGTAGTCTAACATGCAGTAGAGAAAAGTCATATTCTACCACTTGATCCAACTCAGTTAGGAAAGTTTCTAATGACTGGATGGAATAACTTCCAGAAAACAGTTATGAGTCCTGGAGGTAACTCTCAGAAGCATAAACTGTGGCTGTCCGTACACGGGAGGTTTAGGGTGGGTATCAGGAAAAGGTTCTTTCCCCAGAGGGTGGCTGGAACAGGCTCTCCAGGGCAGTGGTCACAGCACCAGCCTGACAGAGTTCAAGGAGTGTTTGCACAACTTTCAGGCACAGGGTGTGACTCCAGAATTGCCCTGTGCAGGGCCAGGAGTTGGACTCAGTGATCCTCAGGGGTCCCTTTGAACTCAGGATATTCTGTGATTCTGGGTAAAGAACCCCAAATACCTCATCCTGTCTCTTCATCACTGATCTCAAAGAATAAAATATGTGTCAAAGTAGTTCAAATTATGCAAGCAAGCTGTAAGTTCAAATAAATTGTTGCTGAGATGATGCTAGAGGCCAGCTTTGTACAATGTCACATGGCCAGTTACCACTGCAAAGGCCTTGATAAATCTTTCTGGGCAGTGAAGAGTCTTCATTGCACATCCTATTGTTCAGTAATCAGGAGGAAAAAAAAACCAAAACAGAATACAATTGAAACAGGCTCTAAGGTTATGCAGATTAAGATTGTAACAGGTAAGTTTAATGCAGTTTCTGTCTTCAGTTATCTCCTACCTCAAACACCTTTTTGTTTTGTTTTGTTTTAGAACACAGAAGCTAACCAGGAATCTAGTCTTTGGGGATACAGCAATACATCAAGAATCAATAGAAGCTGAACAGACATAGCCTGCTTATCAGAGAAAAGAAGCTCACATATCTACGAGGCTCTGATCTTTCATATAGTCCATATGTCAGTCTCACTGGACAGTCAGAATTATTCACAAAATAAAAGCTCCGAAATGGAATTTAAAAATAAGCCTAATATAAACTGACATGTTCAGTTTAACGATCCTTATTCACTCTCAGTAAAGAAAGTAATTAGTAGAATATATGTGTATTTAGATTAGCAGTCTTTAAATGAGTCATAACAATATTATAAGTTTGTTTGCTCATTCATTTAAAGTTTATATTGAGATATTAGAGCTCTGTTTAATAAGATAATTAACATTTTCCATTCTCCTCTGATTTGAGTATAATAACTTTTACTTTCTTGCAGAACAATGTGCAATTATGATCCTAAAGAACTATAGACTTTAGGCATAAAAAATTATGAAGAGAAAAAGATGAGACTTCAAAGAAGTTACAATTAACTTTTAGATATTAAGTGTCTCATTAGAGATATTTTTAGTTAATACCTGTTAATTGAACTGTCAGGTATATTAAAACAGACTTGATTAAAATGTCCACATTTTGTCACTGCTACTGTCACCCAGCTATTTAACAAAGGCATATTTTACTTCTCTGTAGACAAACCAACCAAAGCAAAATGATGCACAAAGTTTTGCAGAATATTCATGTTGGGTATTTCACAAAGTGAATTTTTTGTAACTCATATTTTGATGTTTTAGAGAGACCCACTTTGATATGAAAATTCACAGCTATAAATCTTTTCAGTATTATATCACAGAAGAGAGCCTTGGGTGCTTTATTAGCATAAAGAGTTGGGCAGCATGATGGAGCTGTCCATCTTTTAAACATGCACACACAGTCATGTTAATTGGCACATAATGACATAATAAACATGTTTACAGCAATAAGAGTATCAGGGTGTTTATCATTGTGTCATACAAAAACATTAATCAGGCACTAAGAGACATTAAGTCCAGAAAATTTTTTTGAATTATGTACATTTGGTCTATTTCTTTCCTCAACTGCAGCCTCTGGCAGCTACAGAATTTTTTTGTGTCACAAAAAGCCCCTGAGAACTCTTTCTAGGAAAACTGTCCAGGATTAAAAATAAGAATTTTAATTGTTATGGAACACAGGCGTATGTTGAACTTAATGCAGATGGTTTAATTTACCCATAAAATCAAGGAGTTTGGAATTTGGAAATAAATCTTCCAAGCAGGCTTGCACTTTTCCTCAAAGCAAAATAAACAGCTATAGTTTGGACTGTGACAACATTTACTGTTCTGCTAAATTTACAAAAAAGAAAATTGAAGTGGGTAAGAATCTGGAGGAAGACTGAACAACACATATGAGAAGAAGGGGCAGGGCGAAGTTTGTGCGGGATTTTTTTTTTTTCTTTCAATACTGATCCTCCCTGTTAGAAGGAAGTACGTCTTCCATGACTATTAATATTTAGCACAATAAACAACTGAGTTTTCACAGGAAAAAACGAGATGCTTTTAAGAGCAATAAGGTGCAACTATGAAGTACAGATATACAACAGGGAATGAAGAGGCTTCAATTCCCTGCCTTTATTAATCATATTTCTCACCTTACCTTGTGGCTGGCATCCCAGGGATTTCCAGCCTAGCAATACTTTTTTTCTCCAACTCTTCAGATCTGCTTGCCAGATACATAAGTTAGAGGGAAATAGCAGTTTAGGCGGGAACCAAAAAAAAAATGACAGTGTCTCCCTGGAAGACAAACCTGACCCTCCAGTCCAGTCATGGCCCATGACCTACCACAGCCACAAGAAAATAATTTCTGTTTCTTACACTGCTTGGACAATAACCAATATTTTCAAATTATCATTACATTTTGCTTAGAATTTGCAGAACTGCAGTTCCAGGGCACAAACTTTTTCTACCAGTTGGAAAAAGCACTGACTCAGACTTCCACAAAAAGATTTTGAAATTCCCAGTGCTTTGTCTCCGGCAAAGCAAAAAAGCAAGAAAGTCTTGAAAACCCCTCCTTACTTGCCAGAGTAACAAGCTAAATGCAATGGATGCTTCTGCAATTGGTTCTTCACAGATACCTCATCCCCTTCCTCCTGTAACTAGGAAACACAAAGCAATAGTCCCTGGAGGATAAAGTAATGACAGCAAAGCTCTTTAAGCTTAAACAACTTTCCCTTTCTGAAAGGGGGAGGGCTATACAGTTCCATTTACAAGATGACAGCCAGCTTGATTTCTCCAAAAAGAAAACCCCTAGAGTAGTTTAAAAAAGGCTCCCAGTCCTCTGCCAGCTCCTGGGGATCAATACAGCATCTCATTCAACTAATTTCTCCCAAATCGCCGTGGGAAAGGACATGCTAAGTTGTTTAACTAGGGAAGAACGGTTATTTTCTATCAAGCTGTGGTAGGCTATTTTTTTAGTTCTCTAGGCCCTGATTATGTCTTGTTCAGTCCCAGGTGAATCTGGTGACTGTCACAGGAACATTCCAGCAGCAGCAAAGAACTGTACTGATCCTAACAGGGCTTCTGCAATACAGAATGGACTGAAATTATTATGAAAGTGGTGCTTAACTATAGAAGAAAGAAATAGCTGACTAAGTGCACTGTGCTCTGTAAATACAGATAAAAATACTGCACTTGCACCAAGACCTTTCTTATATTTTTAAGAGAAATCTTACTTCCATTGTTCTTCAACAGTACCAGGTCAAATAAGTACATTGAGATTTTTTAAAAAATGTGTTTAAAATTCAAAATTTATGGCTCTACCTACCAAAAAAAAAATCCAAGCAAGTATTTAGCTTGCTTGAAATTAGGGTGGAAAGAAAGCATGCTGCTCATTTGGAGACATATGCACACAAAAGAAAGGGAAGGAGATGAAAGGTAGACGAAATCCTACTCCTTTCTGTGCTAGCCAAAAAAAGCCCAGTAAAACAAGCTGTTGAAGAATAAAACAATCTTTCTTATTTTTGGACATTACCCCTAGGGAAAAGCTTTGACACACCAGCAAAGTCTACTTACCTATGCTTTGCTTCCCTTACATAGCAAACATCTCAAGGTTCCACTTCAGGGGTTTTTACTAGACGGAATTACACCCTTGTATTACAAGGTTCTGTAATTAATTTATTCTACTTGCTATAAATATGTCTCAGTAGAAAACTGGATGACAGAAGGAGCTACATATTAGTGGAAATCACACACAGCACACCATTTGTATTACTTATAATATCAAGAGCATTAAAATGAGAATCCCTTAAAATTGTATTTAATCCTAATTGTTAGATTCTTCATTGTTAGAAGTAAAATCTTCTTAAGATCTACGTAACTTCAAAAAAGAGGTTCTTTTTCTCATAGCAAGTTAATTCAACAGCCACCTCCATAGAAAATTTAACTGTGTATGTGCAATGTACATAAATATGTACTTGTCTGTATATATATGTATATAAAGGCTTTATTTCAATCTTTCACTCTGCCTGGTACACACTGATGACTTCAGTGCATAATTTACATTTCAAAAGATACTTCAAATACAAAAATGCTGACTAGGGAAAATGTTAAAATTCAAGGATTATCACATCACTGTAGCCAAGATTATTGTACATTCTACTATTAAAGGGAAAAATTGGTGATGCAGTAAAAGCCCAGGACTAAAATTCAGACATCCTGCTCAGAATCTGTGTGCTACTCTGGGGTAGTAATGTACCTTTCTTTCCTCAAACAGTACTAATATCAATCCTAACTGCAAAAGATTTGTGCAGATGGAGTGCAAGATTAAACCTGTTTAGCACTGGGTTTAAACCTGGGCGCTGAGTCCCTTCCAGGGTGTACATACACTGCACATACTCTTCTTACACAAAAAATAACCCATCTGCAGTAGCTGATGGCCATAGATTCCACCACTCACCAGGAAGTCAGCTGACCAGAGGTTATGTAACTGGACAGCAGATGAAGGTTTGGGAAAATTGTTTAGGTTGGATATCAGGAAAAGGGTTTTCACCTGACCACTGGAGCAGGCTCCCCAGGGGAAGTGGTCACAGCACCAGGACTGACAGAGTTCAGGAAGCATTTGAACAATGGCACGAACAATTTCACGAATAAGAAAAAGAGATCAACAGATTTCTGTTGTAGGGGATGAAGAGCTCCTGAGTGCCAAGAGTAAGCTGAGATAGGCCACTCTGCTCCATATCACGGCTGCTGATTTCAGGAGTCTGAAAACTGTCACTAGATCCTCATTCTCATCTACTTGTTTGGAGAATGAGAAGTTGCACCAAATACGTAAAATAACTATGCATTCATGATAGTGTTGCATTATTTACTAATTCTTCTCTTTACCTAGGACCAAGGCAGTGCATAACAAAGTTATCCCCATTACCTATTGCTATTCCTGCTCTGTTATCAGGTAAGGAATCTGGAGCATCTTAGCTTGGCACACTTTGAAAGTGCTAAGCAAGCAACCTGCTGTCATTTAGGCAAGGAACCCTGATTGCATCCCAGGATTTACATACGTGATAAAAATGAAAGTATATTAAAAAAAAAAAAGTTAATGGAGGAACAGAATGATCTTAGATGTCTTGCTGTCTTGTGAAAGACAGTATTGTTGTTTTGAAATTACAAATAAAAGAGAGAGGGAAAATTTTAAAGAGTTGAAACTGTGGGTTTTTTTAAACTTCTGCTCTGTATTTCACTGTTTAGTGATCAGACAATTCAGAGTTAAGGTAGGGAATAACCACTCCATGCACTTTAATCAAAGTTGGAAATTTACACAATATAAAAAATCTTAGCTAATGATAAGTCCTAGAAAACTACAAGTTGTTCACAGAGCTTTTTTTTTTTTTTTTTTT
>VWZU01010239.1:1487472-1536139 GCA_013397095.1 Sterrhoptilus dennistouni
TTTTTTTTTTTTTTTACATTACGACCTCCTCCTACTCTATTCATGGACATATCACATTGAAGACTGTAGAATTCAACTGTGATAGCCTTCTCAAAAAGTGTGCTCTTCCTCTGTCTCTATCAGAATCCTGGAGAGTGAAGAGGTTACACACAGCACACTCCCAGAGCTCCCAGTCATGCCACCACAAAGGGCAAGCTGAATCAAGAATTCCATTCTCAGCTTTCATCTCACCTACTTTCCTTCTAAGTACACAGAGAGCTCAAAGGCAGTTCACTGAGGTATCCTTGAATGAGTATAAATGCTGATTTATAATTTCTGCTCTGTCTTAAAATGTTTTGCAATGTTCAGATCAGGGCAAGCATATTCCACATTACTGTTTCAACATTTCTAGCAGGTACTCTCAATGCTATGTAGTCTACTTTTCTGTTTGCAGTGACTGAAGGCACAGACCATGCTGTGCAAACAAAAGTCACTTTATTACACTAATCACCAGTATTTATAGTTCTCTAACTTCCGCGCAGTTTTCCACTTGGACCCCTTTGCCCTTGTTCCCACAGCAACACAATCTTTTTGGTTATCACGTTCTCTTGCACCAGTGATGTCCTTGTTACATCCTCTCTGGTCGGAGTGGCCAGACTGGCATCTGCACTTCTTGTCCTTGCCTTGAGTTTATCTCTTGTTGCAGTGTGTTTTATGTGTAAAGATTTGTTCCATTCCTCTCTGTATCGTTGGTTCAGTCCCAAGTTGTATCCTCCCTAGTTGTCTATCTTGCCCTAGTCCTGCCCTCTGATACAGAATGCTCACTGTCCCTCCTCCTACTGATTTGTCAATCCCACCTTGTGCCAGCCCCTTGCCTTAGAACTCTCCTGTTACTCAAAGCCCCATTGGTTTGTGTGAACTGTTCCCCTCCCCCAGTGTATCCTCATTGGTTCAGGGATTGTAAATCCTGCCTTATGACCCTCCCCAGTCCCTTCCCTATGGGTTGAAAATTTGTACCCGCCCCACGATCCTCCCCTGTATAAAAGTCCCTGCACGCCAGGGCTCAGCGTCTTGCGTCCCTGGACTCTTCTTGGAAATAAACCTCCTTGGAAACCATAGGAGAGACCTCTCTCTTGTCCTTGTCACTACCTTCAGTGCTTCAGCACACCACTGTGCTGTAGAATCAGAATCAGAATCAGAATCAGAATCATTAGGTTAGAAGAGACTTCTGAGATCATCAAGTCCAACCCTACCCTTATCTCAACTAAACCATGGCACCAAGTGCCACATCCAGTTTTTTCATAAACACATCCAGAGATGGTGAATCCACCACCTCCCCAGGTAGACCATTCCAATATTTTATTACCGTTTCTGTAAAAAACCTTTTCATTATATCCAGCTCATATTTCTCTTGGCACAGCTTAAGACTGTGTCCTCTCATTCTGTCAGTTGCTGCCTGAAGAAAGAGACCAACTCCCACCTGGCTACAGCCACCCTTCAGGAAGTTGTAGAGAGTGATAAGGTCACCTCTGAGTCTCCTTTTCTCCAGGATAAACAACCCCAGCTCCCTCAGGCATTCCTCACAGGAATTGTTTCAAGCCCCTCACCACCCTCATTGCCTCCTCTGGATGTGCTCAAGCATCTCAACGCTTAGGTAGTTAATAAAATTACCTTCTTAAACTGAAGGGCCAAACTGGACACAGCACTCAAGGTGTGGCCTGACCAGTGCCCAGTGCAGGGGAACAATGACCTCCCTGCTCCTGCTGGCCACATCATTCCTGATACAGGCCAGGAGCCATTGACTCTCTTGGCCCCCAGTGCACAATGCTGGCTCATGTTCAGCTGCTGTCACCAGAACCTCCAGGTCCCTTTCCTCCTGAGCACTGTCCAGCCACAGCATCCCCAGCCTATAACGTTGCAGGGGGTTATTGTGGCCAAAATGCAGGACTCAGCATTTGGACTTATTAAACTTCATCCTACTGGATTCTGCCCTTCCATCCAACCATTCCAGGTCTCTCTGCACAGCCCTCCTACCCTGCAACAGATTGACACACACTCCTAGCTTAGTGTCATCTGCAAATTTACTAATGAAAGATTCAATACCCTCATTATTGTAATCAATAAAAATATTAAACAAAACTGGCCCCAGTACAGACCTCTGAGGTATACCACTGTAGAGCAAGCCCTGCTCTACTGTTACTCAGATTGTTTTGCATCTGGGAACAGCCACTCTTGGCACGCCCACGGGAGCTGTGGGTGATTCCAGCACCACCTCAATCTGTCCCATGGCTTCCATTGTACCAGGGCCAGCAGGTCTGTGGCACTACCCAGCGCTGCTGCTGTAGCTGTCTGATCTTCCTGATCTTTCATACCCTTTTATGATGTCACTATCTTCTATGCTTTAGAGGTATAATCATACTTTAGAGGATACTTTGGAGGATCGAGTTAACAGCAACACTTACTGAAATAACCTGAGTTGGTGAAGAAAAAGGATATGGCAAATGCAATTAGGTCCTATTTTATTTCACCAGGCAAGATGCTACATCGTGCCTGCACTGAATGTCATGGACTTGATTTCAAAAACTAAGTGCTTGAAACTTCTGTTACTATTGACTACAGCATTAGATGACAAGTCTGAAAAAGAGGTTTAATAAAAGCAGCAAATCCAGATGGGAGTTGACCTGGAGACTCAAATCTTACTGCTAAGTCTCTTTCTATAAATGTTTTCATATATGATTGTATATTTGTGCTATTGCTCCATGGACCACAAGCTGAAACAAAACCTTGCTGCAAAATGATTTCTATCTCTTTCGAGAGTCATGAGTTCTAGTGCTCTTTTTCAGCTTTTTCCTTTCCTATAGTAGTGAAAATCCATGGAGAGCAGTGGAGCTGCTTCTGACTTACAGTGCCATAAGAGAGTCAGCTTTAGGAGGCAGAAGACAGGTAGTTACAGAAGCGTTGTACTTACATCTTATCAAACTACAGATACCTTTCTCTTTGTCTGATGTGGATAATTGCCCTCTCATTTTTACAATGGAACAGAGTGCACAGGTATTTTTTATAAATGTTACTGCCTTTTCAGAACTGATTAGAGAAATTATGCCAAAGCCACAGTCGTGAACAGCTCAGTGGTTACCAGGATCACCATGTTTCATGTGATCTGCTTCCCATGCAGACACCTTGGAAATAAGCTCTATTCTGACACAGCATGTGGAAGATGATGGTGCTTTATAGGATGCAGAAAGACTTGGGGAACTGACCAAAGGATTGTGCATCCAAATGGGAGAAAAGAGATCACTTGAACTGGCATTGCTGGTGTGCCATAGGATTTACAGATAGTGAAGAGAATTGTTGGTCTGTTTAGTGCCCTGCAGGGACAAAGACACTCATGGCTATTAGAGAAATTTATTTCTGGGCTTGCAGTCTCCCACAGTGTCTACTAAAGAGTATCAGTTCAGAAAGGCAGCAACATTTTCTCCTTTTCCTTTATTGGCAAACTACAGTGATTGTCATTAATCACCCCGACAATATGAAAATGCAGCATTATTCTGTTAAGTATTTCTATGTCTTGTGATTTTTTCACTGATCTACCACGTTGTCAAATGCTATACACATGGAAAAGACACACAGTTCTGTGTAGTGAAAAAGAAGAAAAAAAAACAGAAATACTTTTTCTATTATATAAAACCTCGGTGGTAAATTCCTAATCCCACCATTGCTACACTGAAATCAGAGGGGACAATAGAAGTAAGTCACTAACTATGGAAAAGCCTTAAAAAGTCCAGAGAAAAAGATTAATGGAACCGAAGGTGTCTGTACCACATTTTTGTGTTACATGAGGGCCTATGAACCTGAGTGGAAAAGAACAACTCAGTGATTCCCCAGATTTACGTTTCATCTTGGTTTCCAGCAAGTCAGAGTGCATTTTGTATCCTTACAGGAAGGAAAAAATATGCTGGAAAGATGGAAAAAAACCCCTTTTCTTGTTAGCCAGTCCTGCACAGTGCTGGGAACACAGCAAAACCACTAGGCAGCCCTGGCCCCACGGGTGCAGTGCTCGGGGAGAGCAGGGAGGGAAGAAAAGCAGGAAAAACAAGGGGGGGAAAAAATCACAAAAAAAAAGGCAATTATTTTCCAAACACTTTGATATTTCTAACATCTGTTACAGCGTCTCACTTCAGTCTCTCCTTATGTTCATAAAGGTGCTACTTGAGGGTTGAGTGTTAGGATGGAATTTAAGGTTCACTTCTTGGCAAATGAGAATATTTGTATCTAACCTTTAAAAAGCATCTGAATATTACAGCTCTTCCTGTCTTATTTTTGAACTGACTATAATATAGTTTTTCAGGATGTTTTGATTTGATTTAGCCAGATTTGCTAAGGAAACTAAATAAGAGGCTAAGAGGACTAGATATGGAGTTAGGAACATTCAATCCATAAGACATGTTCTATTACTGCTTATGATCTCTTTTCATCTCATCATTAAACATATGACATCTCAGTAGAAGTGTCTTGTGCACAGAAAACACTTCTGAAGGTCTTCCCAGAGAGCAGCCAGGAGAGAATCTCTTGGATCATGGGAAAGCAATGTGCCTTGAGTGGCCCTACAATACCACAAATGCAAGCTTTAATTGCAGAATGTCTGCCGTTAAAGAAGACATAATATGCACAACCTTACAAAAGGGCAGAGTCTGGCTTTAAAAAACAAAAAAATTCAACAAATGTCTTGATGATTTTAGAAAAATCTGTTATGTAGTAAAACCTGCAAATTAATTTGACTGATTATTTTTTAGTTCTAAATGGAAAGTAATCACAATTACTGCATTTTATATGCTATGATAATATAGGCAGTCTATATTAAACACTGAAGCATGCTATTAGATATTTCTGTAAAAGATTAAAAATAAAACATTTAAACAAAACATTTTAAACAAAAGGTTAATAGCTAAACAGTTTCTTTCAGACTTCATACCTAAACCATTAATTTTCATGAGTTAACGAGTTTAGACTTTTTACTGCTTTAGAACACAGCAATGATTTTGGAAGTTGAGATTTACTATTTTTGTCAGCATTTTCAGACATTCGTTTTAAAAATCAATTTTATCATATTGAAAACATTAAAAGAACCTAGATTTTGGCATACAGTTCTGAGATGATAGATGAAATTTGGGACAGCTACTGAATAAATGCTAAATATATGAATCCTAGAAAATGGAATACTTTAAAATGTGCTTGCTTCTAAACAGCTATTGAAACCAAGCTTACATTGTCGGCTTTTTTATTCTTTTCTCTGAGAATGGAAGCAGAGGCATTCATTTCTACTCTTGGGAATATATGTTACAAATTATTGATTTTATGTCTATTTAAAGAATGTTTAGAAAATTCTCAGCTATATTTTCCTTATATTTTGCTTTTCTTTAACTATGCTAGCAGACAAAACATACAACTGTTGCTAGCCTATTTTTTCTTCAGTATATTGTTTCATTTTGTTTGTAGAAAATTCAATTTCACATTACCATATCACTTCTCAGTCCATATGATTTCTTTCTCAAAAGATATAAGACTATCATGAGATACATGCTGATGAACTCATAGGATCTGACACCTCTCATGCATGTATTTCTGGGCATGTCTGAGTATCCCAATCATAATAATATTATCAGAACACAAGGCAAAAATTCAGTTCAAGTAGTTATGATCATTACAGAAGAAAAGAGGGAACAGGGAAAAAGAAAACTCTCCCCCCTCGTGGCAAGGAAGTAGCACAAGCCAGCTCCTTTCTTAGGTTGGTATTAAACATCAGTGTCAAAAGTTCTGATCTGAACTAAAGGAATAATGTGCCTGATACACCAGTCAAAGGCCTCCTTTTTCCCAGGAAAATGAGTGCTCCAAAGCCTTATACCTCGAGACTAATTTGGCAAAGCCACTTGGAAAGCTAAGCTTTATGGCAGCCAAGAACTATGCAAATAGGTTTTTTACCTAAAGCCACTAAACTTTCAGTTCTGCAGAATAAAGTGCTGCATTGGTCAATAAAATCTGGACCATAAAGCCTTATAAAGATTAAGTTTCTTCACCCTTTCTCCAAACGGTTCCAAATACAACTGCAATGTCTGTCAAGCTGAGAGCAAAATTAGAATGGAGCAGCTAAAAGCACTTTCATACATGCATGCACACACGTATGCACACAAAGATAAATGTACAGAAGATTTACCTTGGAAGGCAAATTTATGGCCAGGAAAAACAGTTCTGCAGCCAGACATGGCACTTTACAATAACAGCTAATAAAAATGGTGGAAGGAAGCTCTTTGTTTAATAATGATAGAAGAAAAATCAAACATTATCACTTTTAGAATTTTATTAACTAGAACTGACAATAAACAGTTTGAAGGTTTGAAAGGAACATTGTGAGTAAAATGATGAAGTATGAGACTTAGAAGACATTTCTGAAAACCTGCATAGATAGAAATGATATTCACAGTTTCTAGTTTGTTGAGAAACAGGTGCTTGCTTTTCTGAAATTTTTTAAATCTTTAAAAGTTCAAGAAATTCAAGTCCATTACTTTATAAGATGGACAGACACTGCTGGACCACAGAACATTAACCTCTGATTATTAACATATTCCAGAGGTCTATATCAAACAGATTCTAGAGAAAGACTGCAGGAAGTCTTACTGATGAATGCATGAGATTTTAGATGTCTCAAAAGGAGAATACTTATACCAGAAGGTCCTGATTTCTTTGCAGGATTTTCTACCAGATGCAGTACTCCCTACCATTCAAATAAACATTACGCATTTTCTTCATGAGTATAACAGAGTTTTATAAGAATAAAACTGCATAAAGTCTGAAAAATATAATGAACCTATAAAAAAGGAAAAGGATCAGAAGGATCCCCTGCTGTTCGTGCTTATAGGCATGATTGACCAAGGTGTTGGCCTAGAAGTAGATATGGGCAAGTTGAGAATTATGTCACAGAACTCAAACCCTACAAGTCTTTTCCCCCACCCAGACTGCACCCCAGGACACTGAGACAGCAAAGGCTTTACAGCCCAAGATGCCACTGGGTTTCTGGGCTGCAAGTGCATGTTGCCTGCTCATATCTAATTTTTCATCTACCAGCAACTCCAGCAGGGTTTTTCTAAAGTCCTCCATCACCCATCATAGTTAAATCAGAGGTGGAAAAGCCAACATGCTTAGTCACAGAGCTGCCATTCAGAGGGATCTAGACAGGGCTGAGCCAACAGAAACCCCATTCAATTATTCAAGAAATGCAGTCCAGCAGCTGTGAAGGAACAACCCCTTGCAAGAATATAGTTTGGAAATTGATTGGCTGGAAAGTAACTTTTCAAAAGAGGATCTGGGGTCCTGTGGGCAGCAGGTGGGAATGAGCCAGCAGTGTGCCTTGTAAGCCAAAACAAGCAAGTATATCCTGGGCTGCATTGGCAGCAGCGCAGCCAGCAGACTGAGAGAAAAGACTGCCTTTCCTCACTCAGTTATCATTGGGCCACATCCAGAGCACCGTGTACAGTTTTGCACTGGTCAAAACAGGACCTGAATGATCTGGAGTGGATTCATCAGGACAACACCATAAAGTCATGGGGCTGGGGCACTTGTTCTGTGAGGAGGTCATTGAAGAGCTTCAGTCAGGCTCCTCAGAGGGGTGCACAGTGTGAAGATAAAAGACAACAGGTATAAAAGCAAATGAGCGGTTTAGACTGGATATAAGGGAAAAAATATTGCACCATGAAGACAATCAAGCTGTGGAACAGGTTCCCAAGGGGTTGGTCAGTCTCTGTGGGTGAAGGTCTTCAAGACCCATCTGGCTAAAGTAACCTGCTCTGCTAGTGTTGACCATGTTTTGTGCAGAATGTTAGACTGAGAGAATCCCTAGCAGTCCTTCCAACAGGAATTGTTCTGTGATTGTATGACACTAACTAAGGAAATGAAAACTGTCTAAGTCGCCATTGCTAGATCTTACACGGCACTTTGATCAGTAGTTCAGGACAAAGACAAAATACAGGAGCAAGATGTAATCACCCAGAGGTGAGTTGCTGCTAAAAGGGATTCTAGTGAATTTTTTTAGACTAATAGGCTAAGAAAATAAAACCTAAGGAAATGAAACTTCAGTGATTATGTTGTCCATCATTTGTTTCCAAGAATAAATTTTCTAGCCTTTTAGCCAATTTCAGTCAAATCTGAGAGAGAAGTCTCAGAGGTAATTGTGCTGTTATAGGATTTTGTAAAATTGGTTGCTGGAGAGAAGAAAGAACATTTTACTTGTTTTAACACCCAAAAAAACAAACAAGCAGAGGGTCCCTGAGTTCCATTTTGATTGGCAACTGTATTCCAGCCATCAAGCTAATGCATGCACAGATGCAAAATATAGGTAAGCTCTATTCTATGGGAATTACATGTGAATTTTTTGCTTTATTGTTTTTCAATCTTAGCACCCACATCTTTTTAATTTTCTTGCTGTCATACGAGCCTTGTAGTCAGAAAGAATAAATCAAATAATCTGACTAGAACTGATGATATACAATCTTATAGTGTTATCCTTATGTTGCCCTAATAGATAGAGAATTGCCTCAAGGTCTTAATGGTGTTATTACTAAACCAAACTTTCCTGAGTGATATCAGCCTTAATGATACAGGAGAGCAGCAAAATAATTGTCACTCATTTTATTTTAGTGTAACTGTTGAAAGAACATTTTCAACCTTACGGTAAGAATTAATCTCCCTTTTACTAGAAAAGCAACTAGACACTTAAAATAATTACCAATCAGATTAAATAATGAAAGTCTAATCCAGAAGGAAACTATATATTCCAGGAAGAAACAAAGACTATCACATTGGAAAGAACTATTTGCAATGCCTCTATGGCACAGTCCCCTGCAGAAACCTAGCAGATAAGGGGTTAAGCATGGCTCAAACATTGACAGCCATGGAGCCAGCCAAGGGTTGTTGGTGAGAACACACTGTGGATAAGAACAGCATGTGGCTGAAGACAGGGCCAGGCAGAGGTAGGGCAGCACTTTCCTGGGACAATTGTCCTTGTTCTGGCTCCTGGAGTGAAGAACAACACAGTACAGGGCAAGAATGAGGTCGAGCAGAGGGCATGGACTGTTGGCCAGAGGACAGCTCAGTAGTCTTTATTCCCCAATCAAGACTCCTCAAGTCCCCCACAAACTCTCTGACCTATTTTCAGAGAGGTCTGGAACAAACTGACGATGATAAATAATTTGTATAGAAGGAAGAAACTTAGCTCTGAGGTGGGGAAAACTTAGCTTTAAAAAGGTGCCTCCACAAAGCCTGAGTGGTGCTCACCCCATCAGCTGGATCCCTGCAGCCCTTTCTCTTTTTTTCTCTTTCTTTCTCTTTCTCTTTTTTCTTTCTCTTATTCTTTCATTCTCTCTCTTTCTTTTTCTCTTTCTCCCTCTCTTAAATTTCTTTCTCTCTCTTCTCTTTCACCTGACCCCTTAGTCACAACCCACCACTGTGTACTTACACTATATTATACCAATTTCCACCATGTGTATAATTTAGTAATAAAATATTGCAAGTGTTTATGGCCCATCTGACTTTTGTTGTTCCTTTTTGAAAATGACATCTATAAATCTAGGGTACTCCCTTCCTTTTAAGGATGGGATGCCACAGTCCCCCCAAAATAACAGCAAATAGAAAACAGGTATTTTGCTTACTCTTACAAAACATCCCTGCAATACTCTGCTTCAATTTAAGAAGGAAGCTTTTTTCCTATGTAAAACAATATTCACAGTTCCACAGACAAATAAAAAAAATTAAAAAGGCTAAATTAATCTCAAGGGTCAAAATTTTGGGGACCAGAATCTAGTCTATTAATGTGTAGTGTACCTAGTGTTATAAGAATTAGATAAACAGTTTTTGTCAGTTCCATTGCCATAACATTTTAGATAACGCCAGAAATATTGACTAGCTTTCGCCAAAATCACCTCAAACACTGACTTGCCCATAAAGAAAAGAAAAATTGAAAGCTGACCACCCCCAATGAATTACTGAAGGTCACCAGGACAGAAAGCTGAACCTTGTAATCTCAAAACTATTAGTACCAAGGTCTATGACTAACACAAAACTTGCTGCTTTCTACTCCAAACATAATGTGTGTCTCCTTTGTCTCTTTGCCACATAGGGCTATATGTAATACACTTAATAAAAGATAAAAGCTCCTTTCAAACTGCCTTGGAGGAAGAAAGAGAAAATTATATTTATTAGATAACAGCAACAACGTGTACTGAGACCTGAGAAACAACAGTGATGAAAACTGTATAAAACAGAAAACTGTAACTTCTGACTTTAGCTACAGATGTTAAAAGACTAGGCTCCCTCTACTGTCAAAAATGCTTTCCCGGGAGGTACTTACAGGGAGGTGCACCATGGCAACTAGAGAGCAGTGATTCCTTAAAAAGCTTCAAGGGAATTCTGCAAAGGAGCTCCCCTTAGTACATCCAATATGCATTGGACCTAACGGCAGCTCCTGCAACCTCATCCTTCATCCAGTGCACAGCTGACCCAGCTAAATATTCATCCAGCTAAAAGATTCTGGCACAGCACAATGCAATGATTCAATACCAACAGTGAAAGTACACCTTATTTGTCAACACTTATAGCAGGTAATAAAAGTCACTGCAAATAAAGCTTGGGACCTGAGGATATCCTGCAGTTCTCTTAGGCTATATCTACATGGATGGATGCAGCTAAGCATGAATGAGCTCTGCCTGTGCTTTGAGATGGCTGGCTATAAATCAGGACTATCTGTGAATGCACTAACATAGCACTGCCCCTAAAGCAAGTATACCCTTCATTCAGCTGTGTCTCACAGCTTATGACACTGACCACGATGACTTTTTTTTTGTGTATCTGACATGAAGGCCCAAGACAGTTCACATCCAGATGGCTCAGAGTCTGTTTGCTTCTGCCTGCATTTCTCTTCATACATATTTGCATTCCCATAATTCTACAGCCCACATATTCATGACTAAGCCATAACATTTCCCAGACATTTCAGTGAAAATCTTTGTTTGTACAGCAAAAAAGGCTCTACAATAATTCCTGTATGAATGTGGTGCAGTTTTGTCACTGAGCATTTTACAGGAAAGTTATGCTAAGTTATGCTAATTGTCAGGCTTGAGGGTTGGTGATTTTAAAACATACAAGATTCTTTTTCAGCTGAAACACTTTCACAACACAAACACATGCAGGATTATCTCCTCTACTTATTAAAATAAATTCTGAATTTATTTTCACCTCATTTTACAACATAGTCACCTTAAATTCCCATACCAAGAATTTTCTGTTTTAAACTCTTTAATTACACTATGACAGTGATTTAATAAACATAGGTCTTTTCCCAAAAGCTAGTGTTCTTTCTTAACCTGACTCAAATTTCTTATTTAAGTTTTACAAACAATTTTCAATTTTACTTATAGCTGTTCCGTTTTGAAGATGATCTTATATAAAGTGCCTCATGAAAAAAGACGTTTTAATGGCTATATACAAGGTAAAAAAAAAATATTTTCCAGCTTTGCTATAAATTTAATCTTTTTTGTTATAAACCAGGCCACAAAAGTATTTCTATATATGTGTTTCTTTACATTATAAAAATTGACAGAAAGCTCTATCTAGATTGTCCATAATAAAACACTTATATGTTATATTACACCTGCTTGTTATACATTATTTTATACTTATTTGCAAGCAATTAAGCAACCAATGAAACTTAGCAATACATTAACTTGATGGTGCAATATTATGGGGGCAAATTAAGTGGCAAATTTTTAGCAAGAATTTGATTATAAAGCAACTACTACGGAGATCATTTTTGTACAGTAAGCAGGGAATGGAAGTAAATTAACAACTAATGCTGGCTGTAAGAGTCAAGCATTATAAGCTGCCCTATTCAAAATCTAAATGAACAATTTGAGTCACTGTAAAAGAAAGCAAGGGAAAAAAAACAACCTACCCTGCGTGTAACTAAGGCATGGTAGTTATCCTGAGATTAACATGAAAGGAAATAATTTTCTTCTCTCATTGGGGATGAACTAATCTGTTCTGGTTTTCACTTTCACCTTGAATCCTGAGCCAAGGATAATTCTAATAACAAGACTTACAACTTCAACAGAAATATAACAGCAGATTTTTTTTTGGAAGAGAACAGCCAATATTTCTCACTTTCTCTTAAAATACCGATGCCTTCCACTAGTTGCTCTTCTACCTGTACTGAAACAAAGCCAGCAAACATTCTTTTTTGTCATTCACTTTGTCAGAGTGTACTTTAAAGCAAGTACAAAGAAATGCTGACTGGGCTTAGTGAAAGAGATATATAACAACACATTTAGATATAAATTAAACTGCATTGTTTTGTTATATTTTCTAGCTTAAGATTAATCTCTCCTAATTTTATCTATCCAAAAGTAATGTCTCTAGGCTTATCTTGTCTGGTCTCCCTGAGGAGTCAGCAGACCCAATATATATAGTGCAGGTTACCTGTGAAATGATTGCCTGGCAGTGTTTAATTGAGAAAGAACATAGGCAAGCACGTAAAATAGGTAACTAAAACTTGGATAGTTAAAGGTAGGTCACACGACTTACATCTTCAACGACCTCACATTTACAGAGCATTGTTCGTGCCACAGATGGAAATTGGAAATCCACAACTAAGAAACTCTGGGAAGGAAAACAAATAGACTAAACTGCATCATAGTATGTCTAATTAAAATTAAAGAACCACCTAAAATAATTCTTTTTTGATCTTCCTTGAGATAGATATGGTTCTCAAGGCTACAAAACCATTTTCGTAAAAGTTCTAAATGTGCCCCTTTCATCTTTCTTTGCAAGGCTAAATAGTTGTATAATTAACAGTCACAAGGGGATTCAGACCTAAGCATGGTTTTATAATAGAATGTTAATGAAAAATCCATACAAGATTGGCATGGGATGAATGAGAGAGTTGGGCCCCTCTGAAGTAAGAGGTTGAGACCATGAAAGAAGGGTTGAGGTATCTAAATGTTTCTGGAAATCTATATTAAATAAAATAATTTTCTCAGTATTCTAATATCTGGGTTTACACTTGTGAGTTACCTATTGACACTACTCCAAGAAAAATCTCATACTGGGAAAAGATAAATATATTCTCAATACACCACTTGGGCTGAATGCAGATCTCTTAATATTCCATCTCTGTAATTCGTACTAAGCAAGAAGAGCAGAGAAACTGGATCTGATTCAGATACCATAGACAGGCATGTCCTCAAGACTTGCTGGATCTGCAGTAATTCAGAACATAGGCAGGTTACTTACATTTGAAAAATTAATGTATCTCATTTCTTTTTTTCTAATATCTTGATCCATGGATTGGATTAGCTCTCAACTCAAAAGAATATTTATCAGTAAGGGTTTATGACATTTCCTACTATGTGGTCTTAGAAATATTACCACAAAATTTTGTTTCTCTGACAATTAATCAATTCTTTATTTATAATGGATGTTTTTCCTTCGGCCTTACCAAGCTAATCAACAGCTAATTTAAGGTTATTCAGAAGAAGTTGACAGTTACACTGTTATCCAAAAATGAAACTAATTCTTACTACAAACATGTTAACTATTTCTTTATGGTTTACTCTTGTTACTATAAAAATTCCTAGCTGTCTGTGAATTTTATAAAGCTGTCCATGTATTTTTATTATCATTATTATGGATTTGGTTTTTTTTCTGATACAAGATTTACATTTCACTTTTTTCTACTTTTCACAATTATAAAGAAGCACTTTCTAAGGATATCTCATATCAACTTCCCCATATTCTCTCACAACATTTAATTTTTAGTGGATTTGAGATTAATTAGATGTGCATTAATATAGTCTGTAATGTAGGCCCTGGAAGATAATTCTTAAATAAGACATGAAAAAGGCAAAAGTTAGTTTCCTGGCATTAATATGAGAGGTTCATTAGAATTTTAATTCGTCATCAAGAAGCAGATTCAAAAATATTCAAGATCTACAATATCTGTAAAATTTTATATTTTGCTTTTGAATTATATTCATTTGAGTATTTTTCTAATTTTTTCTGCCTTATATGTCTTATTTTTCCTTCCTCTTTTTTGTTGTGTGGGTTTTTTTGTTGTTGTTGTTTGTTTGTTTGTTTGCTTGCTTGTTTGTTTTGTTTGGGGTTTTTTTTGTTGGGTTTTTTTGTGCTTCTTGTTGTTGATGTTGTTGTTTTTTTACATTCTCATCTGCAATTCCTAAAGAAATATTTTAAATTAACATCTATTCTGGAAAACTTTGTTGCACTTCATAGATTCAATTATTTCTGGCAGTTTCAGTGCTCGCTTAATTGTAGGGAGCACTTGTTTACAGAAGCAAGACTTAGGCATAAATATCCTTGGAAGACAATATCATAAAAAGACAAACAAGATCTTTTACAAGTGGCATGCTGATCAGATAAAAAGTCATATAAGACAGTAATTTAAAAGTCTGTCTTCTATTGTGGTCTTTTTTCCAAAAATTATATGTTATCATTTAAGGTATACAGGGACCTGGTGTTAGTGTCCCATCATAAATAATCTTGAATAATACCAAAAAAAGCCAAACAAAAAACCTCTCCAGTATTTAAGATTGCTGAAAAGAAGGAAGGTTTTTGTGAAATTCTGGTACAAGGACAGAAAATACTGTGACATCTGAGTGACTATTCTTACTGGCTCTGAAACTTTACCTTTCAAAATTCAGATTCTATTACCTTAATACAACTCTTGGAAAAGATAACATAAAAATTTAGTATCAAGCAAAGGTTGAAATTATAAATTAAATCATAAATTGCTCTTTAGCTCACAAAAGACAAATCATGCCAACTGCTGTTTCCTAGAGTTTGCTTTACACTCATAAAACTGAAACCAAGGAAAGAAATTCCACTTGGTGTAAGATGATGTCACTCCCATTTATCTGTTGGAAACACAATGAGTTACCACATTCTGAAATTAATTGGAACAGAAAAGAAAGTCACTCCTATCAAAGAACGATGCTTATATATAGCCTTGACTTAAAAAAGATTAGTGTTTCACTGTATTTCTGAAAAACTAAAAGTTTGCATTCATACTAAGCTTCTAAACCCACTGGAGGAGTACTCCAGGATGACCACAGCATTTTTGGGTGTTTTTCCAATGAAATTTGGTCTGTTATATTACAGTAGGTACATTATGAACTCTTATCTAAATACAGGAAACATGCAAAAGTAACAGTGTGAAATAAGGTTTTGAAATACTGTAGAAGAACTGCACTTGTAAAGCTGTTTGAGTGCTTACCATTCATAGTGAATTTCTGTCAACTGGTACAGGCTTTGCTACAAAGCAAACTGAAAATCTATTTTGATTTCTAATTAAAAGGAACTCACTCTAGAGTTAATTACAAAGTACCTAGATACGAATCAGGACTTCTAGGAAATCAATTTCACACAAAAGAATGCAACATGAAGGTTTCTAATGGCTTATATGAGATTTAGAGTAAGCTCTCTGCTGGTAACTGCAGTGGTAAAGAAAGTTGCTTTGTTCTTCCATCTCTTGTGGTGATAGTTGATTTTTCATTTATTAAAATAATAATTTCCATGCTATTACAAGCCTTTGATTTCATAAAACCAATATTCAGAAATGAACATAGTTCCAGTATATTTGTTCCTGGTACCTTTCAAACATGGAATACTCCTGTTCACTTAGACACACTCCCTTGAAAGCAAGACAGCTCCAATAATAATTCCAAAACTGTCCTGCAGCATCATCATCAATAGCATATCTCCTAAACACAGCTTCATCCATGTCACAAGGGCAGAGTTACACTGATAATTTCACCTCTTACAGACACAAACTGCTAGAAGTAAAATGCTAAAGGTCATATTGTCTTCCTTCACTCATCCCTTGGATTCGGGTGCAGTCCAAATGCACCTCACAAAACAGCAGGAGCTATAGGGACCATCTGAAGTTTAAACAAAACCTCTTAAACAGCTACCCAGTAAGGCTGACACCAAACCCAAAAGATTTATAAGAAAAAAGAAAGGTGTGTGACTCAGACAGCAGTCAAGCTTATCATCACCTTGAGTTGCTGTCCATCATACTGAAAGAGGATAAGTCCCCCAGGGAAATGCCAGCTGGACAGTGATCATACTTTACAGTTCTCTAGTGCCTTTATCTGATGACCTCGAAATACCTGATGAACACCAATTCCTTTCACCTCACAAGACTTCTGCTGCTGGCTAAATACCACTATAGCCTAAATAATGAATAATTGAGTGTCAGTGATGATAGTCCAAGCTTTCAACTCACAGTAAATTGCTGCCCTTGCTATGCACCAGAAGCAGAAAATGCATATGAGGAGATTCCAAAGGTTTCTCAGAGACTGGTCTACTAAAACAGTAACAGGCTGGGAAAAGCCAGTCTCTAGGGAAAGGATATTCCAAAGGTTTCTCAGAGCTTGGTGTACTAAACCAGTAAGGCTTTGGGCAAAGCCATCTCTGGAAAAAGCTCAACAACAAGTATCTCCTGGTCTTATTATCTGTGTGAACAGATTTTCTGCAACCTCTTTTCTAACTTAACCTTCATTTTTGTACATGGCATCACGACTTACAAGGACTTTTCTTACCACACCAGAACAAGACTTGCTATTTGAAAAAAACAAAACCAAAATAACAACAGGCATCAAAGACAAATTTGTAAATTTTACCAGATTATAAATGTCTCAGTTTCTTACACTCTAAATGCTGAGACAAAGCAAACATGACACGAAGATTACTGACTTAGATTTTTTACTATTAATCTCTCTCTGATTTTTATTTTCTTAAGCTTTACTCTCTTCTCTCTCCAGCAATTTAAAATCAAAGCTAGTGACTGGCTGACAGTGGAAATAATGTCTCTATGAATCTGCAAAGTGACAGCTGTTTACCAATATTTCTAAACAAAGAAAACATGAAAATTACCAAGGATTGGATTGTAGAACAAAGTCAGTGCAGGCTAAACCCACATGAAGTATTTTTTTCCTTCCAGTAACCACTGATGTGTTTAGAATTGCGTCACATTCTATCATTAGTGCAGTAATTATTTGCACATTAAGCTAATTTGTTTTTGTATAATAATGACAAAGGTTTTAACAACATTTTCTTAGATAAGTGATATTCCAAAACATATGTGTAGTGCAAAAAGTGATATTCTATCAAATATCAATCTACTGTCTTTTGAGGTGTCATATCAAATAAAAATTTTACTGTCAAGTTTTCAGCATTGCCTGAAGAGCCAATTTTGTAAAATTCTTTCTAATGGAAAGTTTCAATGACTGGAACTAGTGACATATAGATACAAACATACATAATGATTTTCATTATCAGATTAATGTCATTCATTCTCAGAATTGTCAAGGTCTTTTCTGTGGTAACTCAATTCTTGAAACTATGACTTTTTAATCTAAGACAAAGTTATTTGTTAACTCTTAAATATCCTGCTGGAAAAAAGGTATATCTCATAAATCATAGCAACTTATGTACCCTATACATAGCAGTTTATGTATATTATATACATAATATACTATTATGTATATTGTACTAGTTCAATGGTTCCATGCAAGGGATAGCTTGTCAAAATATTTTCATATTTTCAGTTTTACAAAAATGCCCACAAATTAAATTCCAATTCCATATAAATGTTCTATGCTTAGTTAGAAGAAAGTATTGTTTGTGACAAAAAGAAGCAAAAATTACAGTCATCAACACTAGGCCAAATATTAAAGAAAGCCATCAGAAAGAGCAAGTTTTAAGTTACTTACGCCTGTCGGTCCCTGTACATCTTGTTAACTTTCTCCCATTCCACATTAAGTTGAGTCAGCTTTTCTTGTATATTTGCTGCTTCCTTTGGTGTAACATTTTTCAAAGCCAGTGTCTTCTTGTTGTTAATAAGTTCTATATGACCCTGCAGTCTCCCCAGGCTATCCTTAATGCTCTGTAATAAAGATTTTAAAAAATAATAACAAAGCAATGTTTTTATAAATATTGTTTTATAAATAATAAACAATAGTTCATAAGCAAAAGAAATTGAAACAAAATTAATTAATTAAACCATAATTAGTTTGCTAATTAAACCATAACATTGATAATAAGACTAATTTAACAATAATCTATATTGTATAATTGACTGTCCATCCTTTCTTTGAAAACTGAATGAAATAGATCAGAGGAAGGTGATGGTTGGAGGGGAAATAAAGTGCAATTAACTCAAAAATTTTGCATGTCAGTATTTTCATTCCTGACCTTTCCATTCCTTTTACTTCCCAATTCAGAAACCATTCCTTGGAGCAATGGCCAGGAAAAAGGCCTGAGCCTTGCAGTCCCAGGTGGGGCCTGCTGAGGTACTCAGATGATTTTGTGGTGTACAATGTGACCAGTATGGAGTTGCAGAAGAAGTGAGCAAGATGCAGGAAGAAAATCTTTAATAACAACACAAAACCAATTATCTGGCAAACGAAAAAATATTGGACATTAATTCAACTCAGATGACAAAAAGGCATAAACTTGGTACAAAAATGAAACTGCAAAATCTCATGTCTCTGGGACATGACAGTAATGAAAAAAATCATGTCCCTTGATGAGTTTTGGTTCAACTAGAAAAATGATGGGTTTCTTTTTCACTATCCAAGTTTCCTAGAATGAGGTAAACAAATGTCTTGCAATCAATCTATACAAATGAATAAATATAAATGTATGGTAGACATTTAGCAAAGGAAATTTCACGCTCACTGATTTAAATAAACCATAGCTTTAAATATTTGGGGGTTTAGACATGGAATATCACAGAGCTTCAGTAATAATTTAGAAGGGAAAAAAAATCAAAAATCTATCTCCTTTAATGTAAAATAAGTTACTCTTAACTTAAACAAATTAATCTTACCTCTCCAAAAATCTCATAACTTTTGTCTCCTCTCATGTAGGTCTTTTTTACATGCCCTTCTTTAAATATTTTCAAACTATTTACTTTTAAAGTATTTAGTATTCTTTTCAGAATAAATATGATACATAGAGACAAGCTGTAATTCTTACTGAAAAAGTGTTCTATAATTTAAAACATGTTATTATGGAACAACAGCTAAAAAAAAATAAAAATAGACACTGAGAAAATATTTTGAAGGTACAATTCAGTGCATATTAAAGTGTGTTATCCAAAATTCTAAAGTAACAAACAGGTTGAAATTTTTTACCATGCCACTGCTGATTTATTTTGCTTTTGGTTGTTCATTCCTTTTCCTGGTCTTAATCAAACTAAATAGTAATTTTCAATTTGTTCCGATTTACTGAAGAGTATCAAACCACTTTAAAACTGCATCAAACAATACTAATTTTCATGCTGGTTTTAAAGCGTTGCTCTACTAGTAACCCTCTATGTATAAAATTTAGTATACTCAAAAATGTAGAGATGTGCACACTACTAGAAAGAGATTGTTAGTCTTGGAAAGCCATTTATAAGCTGGGCAGCTTGAACCAAACTGAAGCACCTCCTAGTCCATGAGCAGGGAGGCCTTTTCTCTCTCCTGCCTTTCTTTAACTTTTGGAGTCTAATACTTGTCTGCTGTGAATGTTGATTTGACTTCTAAGTCTGCATTTCCTGATTTTCCTTAAAAAACTTGCATGATATCCATGTAGACTGTACTTACCATTTCCTCTCCATTCAACATTTATGAATTCTGATTCAACAAATGGGTTGGGGTTTTTTTTGATAATCACATAGTCCACACCATCTCATGGCTAGTCAAGTTCACAATTCTATTGTAATGAATTTGATTTAAAACCAGTTTTTTAGAACCATGGGTATGACAGAGTGTACTGGTGTATTACTAGTAGTACTAATACAAAGCAACAGGGATTTAGGGATAATTATCCAAATTGTTTTCTCCTCCAAATTGCTGGATAAATATTTTAAAACCCCTAAGAACTTAATAAAAAATCTGAATAACACTTGAAGTGACAAAATTGGTTGTAATTTTTTTTTTCATTAATTAAAGTTATTACACTGCATTTACTACTTTGTAAGATATAAGACTTGAAGTCCTTACGTAAATGTGAAGGCAGTGCATTGAAATAATTGTGTACAAAACCACCCTGCAAAACAAAACAAAAAATAGTTTGGGTTCCCTGGGTTCCTAGAGTTCTAGCACTAAAAAATGGTATTTGTTGGGGGAAAAAAAATCAAAGAATAAAGATTAAAAGCAAAACCAAAACCAAAACACTGAAAAACCAAACAATAAACCAATGCAACAACAAAATAACAAAAAGCAACCACAAAAAAAGACATTCCATAATGTCCCTCACATGAACAATAATTAGAATTTTTTGGTCTTGAGAAACGTGACTTACATTTAGCAGACTAAATGAATATTTATAAATCAAAAGAGAATGGTAAATGCCTTGTCTCTGGAATGAGTCTCAATAAGCTACATGTTTCCTCCTTGTCAGCAATCTATCATGTGGAGGGAAGGCTGGCTGGGTTTGTGTAATTACTCAACAAATCTCATCTGACTTTCCCAAAAAAAGGTCTCACACTCAATGTTCCTTACTCAGGTCTACTTAAATCTTTGTTTTACACATTCAGGGCATGCATAATTCAGATATTCAATGTTATTAATCTGAAGATAAGAAGTATCAGATGATAAAAAGATAAAATACCTCCAAATATTCCAAGATTATATCCCAATAATATAAAGGGGGCAGCATCTTCACAAAACCTCATCCCATGACTAAGAATTTGTATATTTAAAGAACAGAAGAAAATGTAATTGAAATGTTATAAGCTGCCAGGACATACTTAAGCATCCCAGCGAAGTGGCTTTCTTTAGGTCTGCATATCAGCTCATCTGAGCCATCCAATAAGGCACTTTTGTGTTCAACATGTTTTAAGTAATCAAATTAAGAGCTATATATGTACCTATGTATATTAAAATTTTAGGCCTTTTCAACCAAGTAGATCAATGTTCTAAATATTAAAAATAGATTAAATACATCTAAGCACTTCAGAATTTGTAAGGGATATATCCCTTAATGTTTAAAATTACTGGTCTATGAAAAAGGTATAGAATTTTTATGTCAGATTTTTGCTTTTGTTTAGAGCACAGCTGCTACAGACAGAACAAGATGATAGAGCTGATGTGCTGTAAAGGAGTATAAGAATGTCCACAAGGGGAAAAAAAAAAAAACCAAAAACAAAAAGAGAAACTCTGTATATATACACATGTACACATTTACTCATGTATCTCACACATATTCCGCCTTTTCCTTTCATGATGAAGAGAATGATCTGCAAGCAGTTATCAGCAATGCCTGGGGAGATTTTGTAACATAGTTAACAGAAGAAAACACAGCTTTAATTTTTTAGAAAAAAAAGGATAACAGAAAATCATTAGCTGCTGAAGTGACAGTAGCCTTTAGGGACTGATCCATCTCATTGCTCTTAAAAGAGAAATCCGAGTGCTAGAGACTCAAGCCCCAGTTCATTTTCACTACCTGGAATTTGTCTTTATCTGCCAGAGAAAGACAACTTCCTGTAAAAAAATCAGTTCCTTGGCTATTTGTGTACAAATCTGTCACCAAGCACAGTGTTACTGACAGATCTATTTGGAGAGTGCATGTGAGCACACTCAGTTCTAAGTTACGGTTAATTGGGTTTTATTGAGCTGCAGCAGAAAATCCCTCTGAATTTCACATTACGTGATGCTTCTTGATAAGAATCCCTCGGTACACACCAAATACATATTCTGATGTGTAAAATTAAAAATAAAATTAAAATTAAAAGTTAAAAGAATTAAGCAATGAATAGGCACAACTATGCCATTTCTATGAGAGTGATCCCTAAAAATTCTACTAGCAACTTTTTCATATATGGTTCTGAATTAGACTTCTTAAATTCCAGGTATGCTGTTTCATTCTGAAACAATTTTCCTATGTGTTAGCAAAGAGAAATATGTGCTAGTTTTATTTTCTAGTTAATCACTGCATTTATTTCATTGTATACATCTCCCATTAAATAATCTGGTGCTCAAACAAGTCAACTACCATCCATGAGATAATCTTTACATAGGAAAACTTTGTCTTACAATATAACCATATTAAGTAGAATATATGCAAATTTTTCATAAACCATTTTGAAAGAGGTTTTACAAAAAGAAATTTTTACACTGATTTAACTTTTAGGAAGATTTGAACCATCATTTGCAAGGAAAGATAATTAGCTAAAATATGAAGACATTTTATTCCTACTTTTTTCATGGAATGGAATCCATTGTATTCACAATCAATCCTACACAGGGAGCTCAAAGGTTGTGAACTCCATCAATATGAACATCATCAGTAGCTGACAGAAATAATGTCTGTGCTTACAACAACAGTTGTCCTGTTTTGAGCATGTATCAGGCCAAGTTTACTAATCCATCAATCCATGAACCACAATTTTCTGTACAATCAACTCAAGTTTCATCTTTGACAGAACTGTAATATTTAAATTGTTTGTTAAATACTGTCAGCACAGTGATAAAGAAAAGCTGAGCTACTGTATGTCATAATACTTGAAAGAGCTTGTAATGGGATGACGAAATATTGCAATGCTCATTTTATGAGATGAAGTGACAAGACTTGGTTTCCCTATCTGACTTTCCACTCCCTAAAGCGTAAAATGAAGAGAAAAAAATTCCTATGAGCTGGTTTCAGCAGATACATTAAATGTGTTCATTAAAGTATTACAGTTTAGTAAATGTTAGAAGCTACCAAATTTTTGCTGCAAAATCTCATCTTTTACTATTTCATATGACTTTGATATAAAAAGTCAAAATTATGACAATTGATATTAGCAATTTTTAATTTGTATTCAAGATTTATTCTATTTTATAATGAGCAATCATGTTTATCTTATTAAACATATTTACTTTGGAGAAAATGTTCAAAGCTGTTACCACAGATTCTTGTAAATAAACTTATTTTTCCTTCTACAGATTAATTAAAACGGATTCTTTCTGAATGGAGTGAAAAAAAATCAAAAGCTCAGTTTTAAAACACAGAGCTATTCATGACAGTTCTGTAATTTGATTCATGCAAATCTGTCAGAGAAAAAAAATCAACGACAATTTAATTTCAAACCTTTCCCAACCAGCTGCTGAACAATTTCTGCACTACCTTCCTATTTTTACTGCAGGATAATGACAATGATGGATGCTTTTCCTTGGAAATAAATATTCATTAAGCAGGCTGAGATCAAACCTATACCCTTCCAAAAGCCCATGACTGTGCAAGACCCATTTGCCTCTTCTAAGAGATTTATTTTGGAGGAAGATGGAACTGTGCCCACAAATGCATCTCATAACAATTTAATAGTTCAGTTAAATTAAACCTATGGTAGTACTTGGTTGTAACCTCAGTAATCAATATTATTAAAGTTAGTGTCGACTCCAATAATACAAAATATATGTGGGTGAACAACAGATTACTTATGGATATAAATCAGATAAAGCTAGCCCAAATATAAGGCATTAAGAAGAACTAAAAGGAAGTAAACTTCCTGAGGTAGACTACTGTTTCTCCATCCAATCTATTAGTGAACAGAAGTTAATTAACAAGGATCTAACAGGCACTCATTAGCCGTGATTTACATAGTATATGACTAGTTTTTTGTTTGTTTTTTTATTGTTTGTTGGGTTTTTGTGCAGAGGATATTGTATAAAATGAAGAATGACAATTGGATTGGCGCATTCTGTGCTTCAACACTCTGACTTGAATTTACTGGTACTGAATCAGAAGTGGTAAAAGGAACAACCTACTAGTATTTGACACCTACTGATTGACATCTTATCACCAGTTCTGTGCTTCCTTTGATCCAACACTCCCCCGTTATGCTTCACTACCCAACTCTACTGCCTTGTCGGAAACTGAAAACATCCTGATTTTCACAGGCTGATAAGAATATTTGTGTGTGTGCAGATGTGTATATCCAAATGCTTAAAATATATAATATCTATGAATGCATAAGCATTATAAACAGATGTGATTTTACAGAAGCTAATAGCAGCATATGGATATTGTCACATATCCTCTGACGTGGAAAGAGATAAATGGGCTCACACAGAGGAAAATTCAGAGCATATAGCCAGAGCCACTGCCCTGATTCTCTAATCTCCTTTCTTATAGTTGACTGTAGGCAAATTCTAGCCTCTTTAGACTAATATTTACTTTTATTTTAAAATATTGCTTTTCCTAAACAATCACAGAAAAATGGAAATACAGACTTCTCTTCATGCTGGATGACAATTTGGAATTGCTGTAATTATATACAGCATTCAAGCACAATTTTTTACAAGGCTTTCCTCACACAAACATTATTCTGCAAAAGCTGATAACTCATTCATCTACTTAGGCTTACAACTTTAATCTTATTCTCTTCTTATGTCAATTCTGTGCTGGTTCCACCAGTTCCAAAGGATTTCAGTGTTGCAAGAATTGAACAAACCAGGCAGTAACATTTCAAGCACTGAAGAAACTACACAGTAATATTTAAAGTCATACTAACAATACTGAATTTGTTTTTTCTTAACTACATTATCTAATTATTGGATAATATTATCTGTTTATCTAATTAAATGGAAATACCTACATGGACTACAGATCCAGTAAGACCTCAAGTTTTCTTGGTCTAACATGACATGCAACAGATAAATTTTACTTGGTTTTGCTCCTGTTCCAATAGGGAAAATTTCAGAAATAATACATTAAATAAAACAGCCAAGATTAGGTGTGGACAGGGTTACTTAGAACTTATACTTACCAACCACAGAATCACAAAATCACTTAACCACTAGGAGATGAGCTCAGTTGATCAGAGCATGATGCTAATAACACCAAGATTGTGGGTTCAGTCCCTGCATGGGCCATCTACGTAAGAGTTGAACTTCATGACCCTTGTGGGTCCCTTTCAACTCAGAATATTCTGTGATTTATATTGGAAAAGATCTAAATCAAATCCAACCATTAACCCAGCACTTCCAAGCCCACCACTGAACCATGTCCCCAAGTGCTACATCTACATATTTCCCAAATATCTCAGCCACTCCCCTGGGCAGCCAGTTCCAGTGCTTAAAAACTCTTTTAGTGATTTTTTTTTTCCATTATCCACACACAAACGCTTAACAACAAAATCTATCTTTAAATGTATTGTGCCTCTCCCATCCTTTCTTTCACAAGACTTAATATGCAGATACCCTAATGCTCTTGTCCTCCAAATACAAGTTAAACAGGTTAAATAAATGAACACTTCAGGTTTTTTTCATACTTTGCCCCAATGCGCCCCCAAATATAAACATCCACACATCCCAAAGATGGGCCTGGTACTTGTAGAGAGATGTCTCAGAATGAGATTGTCTGCCAACAATTAGAAGCCCCAAAACGATGAAATCTAATAATTGCTAAAAAAATCTTTGCATCTTACCTTGAGACACTCTTCTTGTTTGAAGAGATCCTCACAGTCCTTAGCCTGCAGAACAGGAGAATTAAGGCGCTCTTCCACTTCAGACAAGGCTTGCAGAAGGTGAAGGATCTCTGCCAGGTATGTAGAAGGCACATGAGTGGTTTCCACAGTCCTAGTTTCAGTCATCACAAAAGTTGTATCTTCACGAACTGTTTGCTAGTATAGATATACAACAGAATGTTTCCTTTTAGTTTCTTAACACCAGACAAAATTACAACAATGCAATTTCCAGTTCATAACCCAGAAACAAAAAAAAAATTCAAAAGTAACTTCCAAGGACACATGCAGGAAGTATCTGAGGTTTCTGACACAGATCACTCATATTCCTTACGTGTTTGAAATGGTGGGTACTGAAATTATTCCATGCAAAAGTGTGCAAGCTTTTCTTCTACTCTCCAAAGAAATGCAGAGAGGAAATGCAAGAGTATGCTGAGATTATGGTGTTACTGAGATTTTAGTGCTAGCCCTTTCATTTTAAATCATCAAACCTCTTGAAAACTCTGTACTTCATTAAGAAATTTCATGCATGCCAAGTCTAATATAATAAATAATTTCAAGTTATCAAGTAAAATAATGACTTGTATAATAGAGATAATTATTTAAATAAAATGCAACATATAATAAATATGCCAATTCTGTACTTCCAACTATACTAAAAACTTCTTTAATCTAATAAGTACAATTTGGAATTTTCTGATTTGAATGGTCTTTAATGCATTCTTATTTCTAAAAGAAAACTCAGCAACACACCTCTTCATGAAGTTAGGACTTTTTAAATTTTTTTTTGTTTTGCTTTAATAGAAAAATATGAAATAGACACCCTATTCTGGAAGCACATGCATACACCAAATGTAAAGACATCCCAGAATGTTTTGGTTCCAAGAAAACCCTTAGTTGATTGATGGCATTTGAAAGCATACTGACATATAAGGTAACAAAAAGGTGGCTGTTTATAAAAATTCTCTGTATTTCCCATTTGATTTATTAATGAATCAAAGATAAAAATGTAATGCCAAAAGTGTGCTTTGGAGCAGGGAGACCTCTGATTGCTTCTTTTCACTAAACTCCAAATACTAAATCACCTGCATGTCCATTAAAAAGGGGAAAGTTTAAGATATCAACTATTTGTGGTTTCACAAGCATTTTGTGAAATGCATTTTGTTTGTGTATGGATTCTTAGTGTGGGGCCAAGATCCTTTGTGTTTGATGTCTGTCTTTGCACAAATATAAACTTTAATTATTGCTGACCTCAAAGAATTGTACAAGTAATGTAAATGTTAAAAAATTCTATTATTAGATTTGGAGCCATTTATGTGAATGACAATTGATCAATGGTCCTGAAGAAAACAGTATCATTATTTAGCGACTCATTATGCAAAAGGAAACAAATATAAGCACACACTACCTCTGCAAGGTGTCTCATTTTAATTCAGGACATATTTCTCTCTTCAGTTACCAAGCTGAGTCATCTGGTTCTTCAATTTTCTTTAGAGTCTTAAAATATGCATATACACACTCTAGAAGATGTATGCATATCACACATAAAGCCCATAAAGTTATCTGTAGACTTGTGTTATTCTGTTGCATTTCTTATGCAAATTTAATTGCTTTGCTTACACTTTTCTCATTAATGACTTTCTCAGTACATCTGCTAACACTGAAACCTCTCTAATTACCATATCACTGCTATCATTTTTATTATTTAAAATAAATTTCCGTAAGAAAAACTGTGCTTGCCCCCCATATGTTTCATGAATCACAGGCTCTGCGAAAATAACAGTTTACTCTGGTAAACCTAAGGAAAAGCTGTCCCATTTGATTAGAAAATGGAACATCTCAACAGGCCACTGAGACCTGCATCAACAATATATATTTTAATTCCTCAAGACTACACTGTGACACTTCCACATATAGTAATGAACTTCAGACCCACATAAGGAACTATATTAACTATATTTGTATTTTTATTTTTAACTCAGAGGACAGAACATTTCTACTCACAGAAATTAAAAGAGCACACTAGGTGTGCAAGGGTTTCCACTCAAAAAGAGGTCACATGAATATGTAAAGCAGCATACAAAATATGATTACTTTCTAGAGTTGTATGAGATTAGCCTATTCTTTTCAACCCAAATTTAGGCCAATAAATATACACACATATATGCACATGCATATATTTAGATAAAACAAAATCTGTATCATCACATTCTAAGCTATTCCTGAAACTATAAAAAAAGTCAAGCAGAAATCGGATGTGTAAGGACTTAATGGATATCACACTTAGTTATTTACTGGGGCAAAATTGGGTGCCTTTCAATCACTGTTATGAAGAAAAATGGGATGTATGCAACCATATATTCACACTGTCCTTGCAGGAAACTTTAAATATTTCTCATAGATGGATGATTACTTGTATAGTTCAACTGTTTACATTGTTACTTAAACTGTAAAACACTACAAATAGAGAAATAAATAAATAAATAAACAAAAGGATAAGATATACAAAAGTAGACACCTACCAGAACCTGTCGTCATATTTTGGTATATTATTTTTAAAAAAAACCCAAAAAGCCACAATCAAAATAAATTAGTTTCTGAATACTATTCTTTTAAAGGAGTTGAAAATTTGACAATACTTTTGAAATCTAGGATTAGGCATCTTTATCTTTATTGGGTTTTCAACAGGTCACAGGTGTTTCTTTCCTTCTATCTTTCCTGCATTGGAAGTATCATGACAGAACCCACAGCAGAAGATGTCATCTTGCACCAAGGAATGGAGGGTAGGCATGTCCAGAACTGACAATTTTAATCAGCAAAGAGAAAGACTTTTAGCTCATCCCAATGTTCCTTGGAATTGCTTTATGACAGACAATAAAACAGAGACCCTCTTATATTCTGGACAAGCATTTTACTAGAAATGCAAAGCTACAACTGAATCACATCCTAACATTGTAGTGAGAAAAAAAACAAACAAACAAAAAAAAAACCCCAAAAAACCCCCCCCCCAAAAAAAAAACAAAAAAAAAACACCCCAAAAAAAAACAACCCAGAAAAACAACTTATGAAATGAGATCAGAGCACCTGGGAGCAACTACTTTTAAAATAATATAAATTCAGTAGAGATATATGCAATTGCTAATGCCCAAAATGGCTCATCAGAACCATGGTAGGTTAAAATTTTATAAGGATTAAAAATCAATAGGAAAGTGGAAATTAAAGATTTAGATAACCATTTAAGAATGGCTCTGGATAAGCTGAATCTGATAAAATGGCAGAATGCATTAGTTACTTAAAAAACCTTAAATTAGTATTTTAAAAATATATATATTACAACATGTATATAAAATGCAAATAAACTGTTAAGTGATTGAGAAATGCTCAAGTTACTGGCCATTTCCTATATTACTATTTCTGTAAAATACAAGTTCTGTGAAATTACTTTTTATTTTTTGAGTATAAGTAATATAATGATGTGCAAATTATTTTTTGCCTCTGAAAGAACAACTTCTTTTGTGTAAGATTTAACATTTCATGCATTGCTTGTTATCAAACATTATCATGTCTTGAATAGTAAATTCAATTTTCTTCCCCATCATTACATAATTTTAATTAAGGAACATAATCCTTCCATACACATGACTCCACTAAAACTGATTTTATTGATAGTTACCCCACCCTACCAGGGTAACAAAACCATGAGAAACAAATTCACGACCTGTCCCTTACAGAGAAGGCCAATAAGCAAAACCAAAACAAACCAACCAAACAAAATGAAAACAAAAAAATCACCAAGAAAGTACTGGAATAATGCAGGTTTTGCTGAGAAATTCACATACCTTGTCCACAGAAATACTTGTGATCATTACCGCCTACACCTAACAACGTGGTGCCATCAGAGCTAACTAGTCTTGGAGGATGCTGCTAATTTCCATTTAACAGTGGAAAATTTGTTGTTAAAGCACCTTTCAACAATCTCAGTGCATCCATTTCCTTTCCTCTTTTTGCAGAGGGAATAATCTCAATATCACTTTGGCTGTTCAAGACTTTACACCCAGAAAGCCTCCAACTTTCTTGTGTCAGATCTTGTCAAGTATTTAATTTTTTGATCCCTTCTCATGATAGGACTCCAAACCTTAGTGTCTGTGCTTTTGATTTAAAGGCTTCACACAAACATGGGAGGAGTAAAGCTGAAAAACACTCCCATGTGCATTATTACACCACAGCACTGCTCCTGGCAGCATCCTGGTCAGAGGTCCAAGGAACACAAACAAATGTGCCCACTCCTGAAGTAAAATGACACTTGAGGAAGTATCCTTTGCAAGTAGCTGTGTGTGAGTGTAAAAAGTCTGTGACCTCTGCAGAATAAATGTGCTGTGCTACACATTTAAAAAAAAATGGAGCAGACAACACACATCTTCTGGACAAAGGCAGTGATACCTGAGAGGGTCCAAAAAACTTGTGAATCACATGGTATCTGCTAGCCCATGTTCACCAGGAGTACATCAAATAAAGAATTAGACACCCAAAAGTACGATAAAATGCTATCAGAGGTCAAGAACCACTTTTAAGTACATATTTATAAAAAAGTTTTCATTCACCCATTCCTATGTCAACTGTGAGTGGTGAGGTCAGCTAACATTCAGAGAAATTTATTCTGCCTTCAGTGCTGCTAGCATATCTTACCTGTTTGTGTGCATATAAGAAGAAAGATCAAAATTATACTGATTACATGAGATTTTCACTATGAGGCCTTAGTCAATCACAAAGAAGTAATCAGTACAAAAAGTAACATCCCTTTCAAGTATGGAGAGACCTAAATCCTCCATGCAGGAATAAAAATGTATAAATTCCTTATGTAATTTTATGAAGACAAGACCTTAAAAGACACTTGGAAACAATATCTTTAAAGTATTGAGAAAAAAAAAAATTTTGAGTAAGATCATAAATATTGTCTCATGTATATGTTTTTTTTTTTCTACTCATGTTGCAGACTGGTTGCGGTCCACAAAATCCTGCACATTGCAACACTTGAACCATATAGTTTAATGCTTGTATCTTATTTCATCAGTCACTTTATAAAAAAAGAGACTTTAAAAATATACATGACTATTTTCAGCACTGTTCTTGGACAGAGAGTGCTTTATGCCTTCACAACACTTCTCTGCTAAGGCACACCTTACTCCAGAAAATCTGCTTTAACAGTTTTTCTTCTGTGATAAAATGACTCTACTTGATCTATACATAAAATTAAATAAAGCCAGCCAAAAATGAAGCTATTCCTAACAATGGCATCAGTTAGAAAACATTTCACTAAATTTAAGATTCTAGGAGTAGCAACAGAAAATTGCAGGCTTTGATTTTGAAAACTATCCATCAACGGACACAACCAGCTTGAACTTAATTCCATTTATATTGTCTTATTTGTCCCCTTCATAACTCGATTGAAATGCAAAAGTTTTCTTCATAAGGAAATGTCTCTTTCCTGTATGTATAGGCTTAGATTGTGGGATATCTCCCAATACCTCAGAAGTTCTGGTACACTCTGATGAGTGCATTATTTTCCTATTTAAATGTGGCAGGGGCAGGGGAAGAGAAGAAAAAAGGTACAGACAAAAGCTATAGCAATTAATTTAAACCAGTAAATCCAGAGTATTCATAGTTGTAACTTTGTTGTGGGTTTTGCTTGTTTGTTTGTTTTTGTGGTTTGTGTTTTGTTGCCTTTTTTTTTTTTTTTTCTCTNTGTTTTTTTTTTCTTTTTTTTTTTTTTTTTTTTTTTTTTTTTTTTAATGTATAGTTTAAAACTATAGTTTAAAAACTAGGACAAAGTATTTTGATACTGTAGCCAACCCTTAGTGTTCCTCACACCCTCATGCCTTTGGAGCCCTCCAAGACGTCAAATACCTTTGGTCAAGTAGCAAAATGAACACCTTTGGCCATCCCTTTCTCACTTGCTGAACAATGCTTTTGTTCTATTCTGGCTTAGATAATTGCTTCTAGATAGGAACTCTCCTCAGACTGAGGTACAGCTACACATTGAACCTAAAAGCAGCTTATTTGAAAACTTACCCAGCTCTCCTTGCTAAAGACCTGCTAACTTGCCCAGAAATACGGAATTTCTAAGATGATTCAGAAAGCCCAGCAGTTCTGCTGTTAATTTATAACCTATTAACTTCCACTGGTATTTACTTGCTAAGCAAAGAGAAAAAGAAATTAATTTCAACTATGATGAGACTGTGGCAGAAGATTCTCATACAATTCAGTATATGTGATATAAGTAATGTTTTTCAAAAAAGAAAAGAAAAAAAAAATAGAATAGCATGCGTCTTATACCACATCTGCAATGTTACCATGCCCTGAAGAAAAAGAAAATAGAGTAATATTATGGCATTATTGACTAATTAGAACTACTGGGATATAGAAAATACCTCTTGTTCTAAATAAATTATGCATATATCCTAATTAATTCTGATAATGATGGCATAGCTCAATCTTAATAATTGCAGTAGAGCAAAACTGACAAAGAAATCTGTGTGTGTCACGTAAATTTAAACAGATATTTGTAACATTAAAAAAGGAATTATTAAATCCATTAAAGAGTCTATATCATAAGTATTTACCAAACACTGCTCAGACCATGAACAGCCAGTAGGATTTTGGGGGGAGATATTAACAATGAGCTGAGAGAGAGCCATTATCAGTATTAGAAATCATGAAATAAGCAAGTGCTTACATTACACTTTGGAATGAGAAAAATCAGAACATTGCAAAATCTACACCATAGACTGATTTTCAACAAGTATTTTAAAATGTTGTTTAGTATGTTATAAGGGTTTGACTGGAAAACACTTTTGAAGTTGATTTATATGTGTATCTTCCAATAGACAAAACATATTTGAAAGTTTTTGTATGCCAACTATAGAACACATAAATCCAGAGGATTTAGCAATTTCTTGGATTGATCTTGTAATTTTTCACACCTAAAAGACATACAGACATTATACATGTCATACTTCAGTAAATATCTACTTGACACTTCAGAAAATTAAACTCTTGTACACAGTCCTATATCCCTGCAGCTATAATGTTCATTTGTGACACACTCTAGTGGTTTTGTTAAACCAGTATCATAAACTCAGCTACACAGCAGGAAATACCCAAAAGAATAGAAGGAATTTTAAGTTATTTTTTTCCTCAAAATGGAATTTCAAAATCGTATTTCTTGGACAGTGATAAGCAGTAGAGGTGAAACAGTGATAATAGTGGCAGAACTAGGATGACACAATTTGCTGGAAGTCAGCCTGCTTAAAAACAGATTTTGGTCAATGTCAACTTATTTAAAGGCTGATTTATTAAGACTACAGAAGAGCCACAATCTTAGGATTTCTGCTGCCTAAGGGCATGAAGCTTTAGGGTTGTCTTGAGTATGTATGTGTAACTACTGAGTGACCACCAAGAACCAATTAATGATAAAGTTGGATATGTTAGAATATAGACTACTGATATCTGAATTGACAAAACCATTTTGGAATTGACTGCTGATTTGTGATGTTAACTTTCCAGATGCATATGCCAGTATATATGCTATATCATTTTGACATAATTTAGAAAATAAACTAAGAATAACATTAAAGTACCACAGCTTCAAAGTGCAAAATCTAAAACCTGAAACTCTTACACCTTCCAGAAATGTTAAAAAGTGTTACCTAATTATTTTCCATCTTTAATCCACATTTATAGAGAAAAAAACATTCATAATAACAATAGATTTTGTCACTTAGGCTGATTTTGTTACTTCAGGACAAAAATTTGTTTCTTTAAATGATCTGAACAAAATTGCTGTCCATCCAGCAGTTTTGAAAGCTAATTAAATATTTACAAACAGAAAATTCAGCACTCACACTGTACATCTACAAATTTGCTTCCTTCTCTACCTTTTTGTGTATACTCAGATGCATCCATGAAAAAAAAAACCAAAAAACCCTCCAGCCATCAGTGATGTTGACGTTTTGAATTGTAGACAAGAGATGAACATCATCTCTTCAAAAAATACTGCTATTTAGGGCCACATCACTCTGCAGGAGGTATTTTCCATGATTATTTAATGCAATAATACTGCCAAGTAGTTTTTGACACTAAAATCCACACCATGTAATTTATTACACTAATAAATCATAATATACTATAGCAGAGAAAATAAGATGGTAATTAGCTGCCTTGTTTTCCAAATAACTGGGTAATTATAAAGAAGAAACTATTATAGGAGTATAATGCTCAGTTTAGTCTGAAAGCAGAGATCACTGGGTGCTATGTTGTACATGACTTTTTAACCAAAGGCTTGGTCTTGGTCATCTCAACCATTCTGAGAGCAGTGAAGAAAGTCTGTGGCAGGGCTAAGACCACATTTGTATAAATATATAATTTAAAGACAAACTTTTAACCCTGTTTTACTCCATGCTGCAGCAAGAGTTTTCACTCCTATGTGATGACGTAAAGATACTGAGCTTCACTTTAAACTTGAGAATGCAATTTCGACCAGTTCACCAAAGTTTATAACAGATAATGAAAAATGGCAAGGAAAAATCTTTTCTGTAAAGTTCTGTCACTTGAAATATGGTACTTTTAAACTTAATTCTGTAGCAAAGATATTACAGCTTTGCAGTGATGATAGTGAATATGGTACAGAATTAACCAAGAAATATGAGGGAAGAAAAATATGCTTTAGAAAAACTCAAAATAACACACTAACCTTGTCCATTTATATAAAAAAGGCTATGGATTTTCTTCACTTAAATTACTGCAACACTGCATGCATTCACTTTTAGATCCATTTTAAAATGCATCTATAAAACGAGCTCTTCTTGAGCTATACCAAATACAATATCCCTCTTTACTGGATATTGTCCCATCTTTTCCATAACCTTATCCTAAATCAAACAGAACCTCATGGATTGTAAATACAACTAAACTACCTGTAATACATTTTCTAATAGGAAGTTTCAGGTTGATGGATGCTGGAAAATAGGTGTAAACATTCACCTGTGATTCTCTTCCCAAAGTTCCTCATTCCTCCTCATGCTTTTTGCAAACCACAAAGAAAGCCCAGTCTTTTGCTATGCTGTGTAAAGCTATTTGTTTAAAAAAGGTGCTACTGCCAATGTCAGAAAAGTTAAATGGTGTCACAGTATCACCTCTGTCCTCTTCTTAAGAGACCCAAAGTGCACAGGTGAATTGGATACTAATCCATCACTGCACAGTTCTTCTGTCCAGCAGGTGCTTTCATCTTTTTTCTAATGCCTTTTCTCTCTTTTACTTCTCTCTCTCTCCACTCATTCCAGAAATAATGAAGAATTAGTTTCCTCCTTCTTCTTGGCAACCATTACTTGTTTATTTAACACAAGAAATAATTAAGCAAGGATAACAGAAGAAAACTTCATTTCAGTGCCAGTGTTTGTGAAAACAGTGGAAAACAACAACTGAAAACAATGGCAACACATTACCATTGAAGTGTCCATGTTATTTTGATGCAGATAACCAGGACACCAAATCCTGTGTTTATCTAATGGTGATATATTTATTGAAATTAATGTTTGATTTATATTTTAGAAAATATATTGATATATAAAAATATTTTAATGGAAAAAAAGAGTTTGAAATGTTATTAAATGAAATAAATAGACCTCCACATTAACTGAAAATTGAAAGATGCTCTTAAAGATTGAAAGTAAACAAAGTCTTGAATTTCAACTGCAAATTCGATCAGTCTTTAATCTAGTTCCAGAAGTTGATCACATACTCTCTCACCTGAAGTGATTATTCAGTTAGGAGACAGGTTTTTTTAATTTCTGAATGCTCTAAAGGATCTTAAAGAGAATAATATCTTTTATTTGGAAAAATGAGCTACTAAGGGTGGTGCTGTTCATCCATGTTGGAGGTAACTATCAAGCTTCTCAGACTAAACCACTTACCTTATAAAAATAAATACAAGTTTTGTATAACTACATTCCATATTCATTCTTGATGTAAATTAAGTCTAATTGGTATGAAAAAGGCAGTTTCTCCTGTTCTTTATCTTTTATCAATTCTGTGTGGCCAAAATCCAGGCCCAAATATTTCAGTAGTAAAATGATCATAAATCTCAATAGAGTGTTTGTGTGTGTCACCAATAAAATTACTGAAAGTGGTAAGCCTGGTTTTTTTTGCTTGTGTATATAATAGTAGACAGATAATTTTTACAGATTACAAGAGGTTCTCCTCTCCTAAAGATACTCTGTCTTACTATTTCCAGCATGCATAGTTCAGCCAAGAGAGGAAAGTTTAAAGACCACCATGTATAATAGCAGAAAGAATGCTGAGCATCTTGATAGAAAATAGTAATAGGACATATATGAATTAAGAATTTACATTGTAGGCTCTGCACCTGCATTCATCTAGAAAATGCTTTCTAATGATAAAGGCCTTCAGCACTCTACACCCAGAGTAATTTCAGTCAGCTCCAGGAAAATCTAAGCTGAGCCATGACACAAATGTGCTCATAGACTGTTGGACTGAAAACATTGGGAAAAAAAATTCAAGGAAACAGACACTAGGATAAATTAATTAAACTTAATCAACATATCAATAACTGATTTTGATCCTTACTTGAATGAAACAATCCAAATCTACCTTTTTCTCTGCAATGGATAACTATTTTCAACACCCTGGAAGAGTGGTTAAACTGTTTCAGAAAAACAGTACTCCTGGACATTCATTTTTAGTCTGCAGCATGGGGAATTGATAACTTTTCTGAAAGGGTTAATGATATCAGATTCTGTAGAGCGGCTTTAGAAATAGTTGTTCCTTAACCTCTCTAATGTTATTTTTTACTTTTTTTTTTTTTAATAATACATGCAGTTTTAATATTCAAAAATTGCATAGTGTTTTAGGATTAAACTGTAAAGGCTTGTTTTTTTGAAGAGTATCTTAAACTATCATGGATTTCAGTGGGATTTAATGGTTAATCATAATTTTAAAACATTATAGTGAAATATTTCACTCCTTTTTATAAATTATTCAGAATTAACCACTGGTGTTACAACCAACTGATTTTCTGCCCATTGTTTATTCTGCTACATATGGATAAAGACAACAATCATCATAGAAGAAACTTGTAAGACAACAAGAACTCCACAATTCTTTTTCCTCTCAATATAATTTTAGATCGTGTGCAGTTGCATTTATGCATTTGTGTGCCATGCTTAATCTGTAAACGTAATAAACCCACCTTTGTCCTTATTGAATGTCATATGTGACTTGCTGACAATTTTCACATAGAGGACCACTACACCAAACTGATTAATATCTCATGAATGTTATTAAACAGAACATGCATGTTTGAGGTGATATAATACACTCTATTCTCAAAAGTGGTGACAGGAAATCCTTTTTTTCTAAATATACACCAATAAATACTTGTCAATTAGTTGTTGGTCCTTTACTGCTATGTTTCTGTGAGACAATGAGAATTCAACAAGGATCTAGCATTCTAGAAAGAATAAATCCTTCTAAGGTCATGGTTCCTACATCCTTTTGACAGGTCTGCCCAACAAGTACTGGGGAAAAGTAAAATCCAAGGGAGCATGATAATTCTAATTTCACACTTTGATATAAAAAATATATTAGCTCCAACAAAGGTAAGAAATGCAAATCTGTCATTAAGTAACATAATTAAAGGTTTTCTTCAGTGCAGTCTTGCTATGTTTATTCAATGAAGCGTAATGAATTGCAAGATAGTGAAACTAAACCCTCACTGATTTATAATAACAACCTTCAGTTGTTAAATAACTCTTATGGAACACATCATAAATTATAAATAAAAAATGAAGCAGTTTTCTATTTCTTTTGCTTTAAAGAAAAAAATCAATTTTGTATTTTTTATTGTATGGCTTTATTCAGTTGTTGTTAAACATAGAAAATCTCTGTGGAAGTTTTTTTGATGGTATATGCATGTGTTCAAGTGAATAGTTTGAATTTTCATTTTTCTTTTGTATTTTGAAGTCTTGCACAAACAATTAATGCATCCTCACAACATCCCTGTGAGGTAGGTACTTAAGCTGTTTAAGAAAAAGAAAAAAAACCCTTGAGAAATTCACTCAGTTTCAACTAATTCAGCAAAGTCAAAACAGTAACAATAACAAGGCTGTTGCACTTCTCACTCTGATTTGGGTCATCTCAGTAGTTTCTATATAAATTCTGAAATATTTCACATGAGTATCACCTTATTCATTGTTAACAGAACAAAATATTTTTCATGTGAAATGAGAAAGATACAGTAATTGTCCTCTGTACATGTAAATTTCATTGAATGACCTTATTCCCCAGACAAAGAGTAAGAAGTAGCCTTCTTGCATGAAATATTTGAAAATATTTAAAAATTTAACCTTTCAAGGTTATAAATAAATATAATCATATATTTTAAGATTAGAAACATATGTAATGGTTACATGACTTTAAAAAGTTGGTGAGCATATTCATCTAAGCAATTCAAAAACATGCTGATGCATCTACCTTACATATTCGAAAGAAAAATATGCTAAAATAAAGTTTATTGATCTGCTAGTAAAATTTTATAATGGCTATATTCATCCTCTGTCATGGTAGGTGGTGAGTGACATAAAAAGCACAGTGACAGCAGAATGTTTTTATATAAATTGCATGCACAATCTGATTTCTTACTTGATTATCAAAGGAACAAATATATTCATTAAAAAAAGCCAACTCATTTACAAGACAAAGTGAATCTCACTCTAGCTCCATGTCAATATAAACAATTTGAGACTGATTACATCCATCAAGTTTAATATAAACCAGAGTAATCTGAATAGTGTAATCAGATGGAACAAGATTTAATAACATACAAACCAAAGTTAATGTTTCTCTGATTGCTTCCATTAACTGCATAACTATCCAAAGTATTAGTTTTACATATACATTATGTAACTTAGTATTAGAAAAGTTAAAAATACACAATATGGTACATTATATAGAAGACTATATTTATAAAAAGTTTATACATATTGCTGATTTTTGGAATTTTTTTTCCTTTTTAAAAACATAATTTACCATATATCAATTAAAAAATAACACTTCACATATTTAAATTTTCATTTTCCTATCACTATATTCCCTCTGCAATCTAGGTGCATTAAAAAAAAAGCATATCTTGATGAAACACCCTTTTACCGCTAGCACTTTAAGATTACAGAGAGCACATAATGCAACAACTTTCTTAAAAGCAAATTTTATCTTTCTTCATATAAAATCCAAAGCCCAGAAGACAATGGGCAGAGTAGTAGGAAAGCCAAGAAAAAATTCATGTAAGTGCAAAAGCATCCTCTGGTAAACTTCTAAATGAGTAACATTCAATACATATTTTGTTCATAAATTTCGAATACTGACAGTTTATTTCCCTTTTATTTACCCAATTATTGCAGCATGTATAAACCAGTAAGAATAACTATTTTATGTACAACTAAACAACTCAAAATCGGAAGACATGAAGATGGTTTGTAAAATTATGTTCTCATCCTGTCAGATTTAAAGTTACATTTTCTTACAAAAACTTGTTTGAGAGTTCAAACATTTGAAGAAGAGGTTATGTATATATATAGAGTCATAAAAATTTTTCCAATCACTTCCCAAAGTGAGTATAACATGTTATGGACAAACAAAAAAACCAATTAAAATTGGCATGGGATGGGTAGTTTGGAAAAGACAACTTTTGTGTTTTACATGTTCAGTGAAAAAAATAGATGCATGGCAAACTAACGTTTTTAAACTGATAAACGTTATGGAAAAATAATGAGGCAACAGAAATAAACACAAATTTTTCATTGCTGAGTTTTTTTGTAATCGACTGATTTAACTTAAGGGCAATTTTAAGACCAAAGCAGATCACTATTGAATCAGAGTATATAAAGCTTCCCCCAGTTGCAGACAATAGGGCTTTTCTTATTAATATCTGAAGAGTTGACACTGACCCTGAGGCTCTCATTGTTAGTAGGATGCTGTTAGTAGTAGCAGTTGCAAACGTATGGGTTTGCCAGTAACAACTCACAATTTGTGCATAGTTGAGTCTTCGAAACTGAGCAAATTTGCTCTCAAAATCTTGCCAGCGCTTGCTGAGCTGTATCAGGGTTGGCTCCACTGCTTTTGCAGCCCCATCCTTAGACAGGCGTTCAGCCTGCCTGTGCACCGCATTCAGATCTTCCTTCTTCTTCTCCAACTCTCCACCAATCTCCTAGTGAGCAAAACCAATACAGGGCCCAGGACAGTTAGCTAACTAGATCAATCAACTTGGAATTAGCAAAATACTTCCGTCAGAAAATCCATTTCCATTTTATTTGCCACAAGTAAAATTTACAGCTTTTCATACTATTCATATCTTATTTTACATTTAAACGAAACAAAAATAACTGAAATTGAAGAACCTTCTTGGAGATGGGCTGTAGAGATCCTAAGAGCTACTACACTCTGAAACTGTTAGCAGAGGCCAACAGTTTCCATGTTCAGATTCTTGCTAGTACACTGTGATGGGCATTTGGAGAAATTATTCTCTCAGTAAGGGTCAGGAAATTCAGGACAAATAGTCTTCGAACAGCTCACAAATATGCTATTAGACTCTTTAATGTATTAGTTAACTCCTATTTTACTCCGTGGGAAACTCAACAGAGAATGAAGCAAAGAAAGACGATGTAAAATAAACCAGGAAAACCTTTGACAGTATGTAAATAAATCTATAGAGTTTGACAGTGACATATGAATATGTTCTGATGAAAATGAATGTGCTAACATGAGATAGAGGTCATCCATACATTGGTAAGTCATTTGTTCATCTGGAACAAAGATACATAAAATCAATTACAATTTTTTACTAGAAAACATTTGATGCTTCTTAATACATTGCCGACTTTCTGTATTATTGACAAAACATTATATTTAGTGTGCTTCAAATTACTTATATATCATTCTGCATAAGAAACAAATACAAAATATAGCACAACAAAGAAATGTCACTTTGAACACAGATAATTAGGGTTTGTTTTACTATAAATGGAAATAAAGAACTGAACTTATAATTTTCTGTAGCTATAAGATAGGATTGTTTGTTGCATTTGCTGTCTGTTCAACTGATAAACTATCACTCAAAAAGATCTATCATTGCCAACCCAAAACAACATTACCTTTAGCTTCTGCTCATCTTTGTGGTCTGGCATGCTGGCTAACTTTTTCTCAATGTCATCCAGCCATGTCATTAGGTCATCAGCCTGCCTCTTGTACTGATACCATTGATGAGAAATCTCTAAAGCCTTTTTTCTTCTTTGAGCTCTCAAGTCCTGTTCACAGTGCAGACATTATTAGAATATGAATTAAAGGTTTATAAAATACGAACTGGCATGTGTGCACACTGAAGGGAAAAATAGTGTACAAGGCTGCTAATTTTTTAATTAAATGTTGATATTTAAAGCAAGTATATGAGTAAGTGAACATATTTACATCAGTTAAACAATTTTTTGTTTGTTTGTTTAAAAGGAGGTTACCTATTTCAGTGTTGTTCACATGTTGAATAAACCACTGAGAAAGTCACCAATATTCTGAGAAGTTAAGACTCTTACATAAATGTCAATATATTATATAAAACACTTCGGCTCAGAATACTTACTGGACAGATGGAAACACAGCCCACTTAGTATCTAGCCAAAAGTAGGACTTCTGTATTTTGTGGACTCCTGTGAATTTCTAGCCTGCATGAAAACTCTGTAGCTATTCAAACAAAAATCACTGCAATGCAAAAATATTTGCAAAGACAAGTTTCCTTTATCTAAATTAAAAACCACATACATAACAAATGTCTTGTGTTTATAACTCTGCTTTATAAAGGACTGAAACTTCTCCTCAGCAGGAAGGTATAAAATGTTTGGTTTTTTCTCTTAGAAATGTTGTTAAATATATATTTGCTTTAACTGCTTAACTTCACTCATGTAGAATTCAGAAAATATTTTAATTACTGTTATTTACTATTTGGAAATAAATTAAAAATTAATGATATATTTTATATAAAAATAAACACATTAATTTGCCTCAACGATTTTTGATTTTTTTTTTCACCAGGGTGAATGCCTTAACTGAGTCACCCAAAGGAAAATCTATCACTATACCATAAAAACAGCCAGGGAGGATCTGGTCAATAGCACAGTGCAATAAACACTGTTCTTGTTTCTCCAACATAAAAATTATAAATTGCTTCCATTTAGTTTGGAACAGTCAAAGATACACCTAATAGATTTCAAGCTTCTTTTAAATGTGGACAAAACAACAATATATTCTAGCTATCCTTCTGAATTCACACAGATCTGCAAATTTGCAAGAATTAGAATTAAATCCACAGGAAAGGAGAGAGAATGCATAAAAATAAGTAACAACAAAATGTAAACATGCCATGTTCCCCAAACCAAAGATAACTCAATCAAAATTATCCAAAGAAAGAAAAATTCTGATTACTGACAGGATAAAAATTCTCTTGTAGTATCCAGAGCCTATAGCTCCAGGTAGGTGACCAAGGTGACTGATTAACTGTAAGATTTTATCTTTCATCACTTTTATTTGCCTTAGAAAGACGACACTTCCAATTATATCTGCTAGCTGCTCCACATGGCGTGGAAACACACCATGTGCATTTCCAGGAACAATATCACACAGCCTTACCTCCTGGATTGTGTCAGCTCAGAATTTTCATATGCAACTTTGGGTTTCAGCCTCTGAGCTGCTGTGTCTATTGGTACTACCACCTATCCTATTCTAGAGAGGCTGGAGCCACTCTTCTAACAGGAATGTAGTGTATAATATTTTACTGAAGGAGAAACAATTTATTCCTACCAGAAGTATGTTATTCAACTGGGAACATAAGTTTTCAGGACCTAATTCTAACTAAGTTCTTGACTCCCATTGAAGAAGTATAAAACACATAATATGTAAAAAAGTAATTATCAAAGAAATCAGTGTTGTCCAATTGGCAATCACACTGTGGCAATGCTGAGGATAAGACAGCACTTCTCAAGCTGGAGATTGTAAAATGCCTTTTGCAAGGCATCAAGAGAACTGTATAAGAAAACACATCTATAGCCAAATAGTTTTAAATTACTAATCTCTAAATAGTAATGACACATCATTTAACAAAACAATGCCCTGAAATGAAGAAAAAAAATGGTTTAATAGCATGTGGTTATAACTGTAGCTCCTATACCTTGAGGGCATTATGTTTACTCCGCAACAGCTGTTGTTTTGTCTTTATTTCCTCACGTTTTTTCTCATCTGTGACTCCCTTTTGAAGTCTGTCGCCCCTTTGCAGCAATTCTTTCACTGTGCTCTCGTCCTCTTCACTCTGATTTAAAAAATAACCAATATCATGTGCATTTTAATCTAATTATTGCTTAAGTACTAGTAGATACAGACCATACTAAAGGAATAATGTAACAGCTACTTGCAGTTTTATACTCATGATCAAGTAACTTTCACTTGCCTTCTACAATATATGTAGAGGGATAAAAGTAAGACAGCATCTACAAATCTACAGATTATTGGTATTAGATCTTATGCAGCATCCAGGATAACAGCATAAAAACATTAGAGGCAAAAACATGAAATATCTTTTACTTTCAAGGAAAAAGAATAGATATATGTAAAATATTCTAAATCACTGTCCGTAGAGATTGAAATTGCCAGTGTGCTGGCAGACCATACAATTACTGATGATTCTGTGTATCCTCACATTGAAAACCAGCTATTCTGACAGGGCAAACGCTCTCACTAAATATTTTTCACGTAGAAGGCACCTACAAATCTATGAATCTTTGAAGCTGAATCTTTGTCACAGCTTCTGGCAGTGTCTTGAAGCACTCTAAGCATTTGATGTAAAGAAAGGGAACCAAATATGTTCAGGTACTGGAAACTGCCCCATCAAACTTCATTCACTTTGAATTTACCACTACATACACATGGTAAATTCTGTATGCAGCACACAGAGCCTTAAATTTTATTTTTCCTGCATAAAAAAGTCCTGTAAAGATTCCTTCCAGCACTGATATGAAACAGACACTTTTGAAAAATTCCTTAACAGTAAAAAAATATTGATTCTTTATATCAGTTGTAAACAAATACATATTTGATCCTGCTGAGGACTCCAGAAGAGAGGGTTGTAAACATGAATCTCCCTTTTTGCCCAGCCAAAAAATATCATCCCTCTAAAAATCACTCTGGAGAGCACACACCACAATAGCAGAAGTAGCAAAGCACTGCAGTATTTTGTCCTCTTTTTCCTTTCCCCCTCAGCAAATATGAAAAAATGGTTTTACGACTTGCAACGATAAAACATAAGTAATAAAGCTGACAACAGCCACAAAACCTATTTACATTAAATGCTATAAGCAGATTGGTTAAAGAAAAATTGGCAAGTGGCATTTCTTTTCATGAGAATTTATTTTTAGTGAATGTATTCTTTCACAAAGTGCCCATTTTGATACATCATTCTGACTTTTCCTGGTCTTCATACTACCACAGTGATTTTAAAATTCATTCCATATTCTGTAATACTGCTGGTAGTGGTACAGAAATCATGGATAACATTCCTGGTCTGCTTAGTGTTTTCATAAGGGACAAGAAATGATCTTCAGATAAACTAAAAATTAAGTTAGCACAAAAAATTTTAGTCGGTGCTACTTCAGGACTTTTGCCATGTTATATCTAAAGATCTTAACGCAAATATGGGTTTTTGATTTTCACTCAGGTTTTTTCAACTCCCTGCTTATTTTGCTCAGACTTCCATTTCAACCAAATTACCATATCTTTATTGAAGTCCTCCTCTTTCAGATTCACTCCCTGCTGAATTTCAACCTCCAGTGGTTCAAGCATTTTTTGTATATCGAAGTCAAATTGCTCCAATTCCTTCAAAGGAATGAAGGGCTAAAATGGGAGAAATACAAAGATTATTTATTTAAAGGAAAGATTTTATGGATTTATTAGAAATGGAAATGAAAAGAGATATCTGTGCTACCCCCTATTGCTAAAGCAATGGAAGACTTTCCATTAGGTTGAAAAATATCTACACCATACTCAAAGTACCCAAAGATACAACTAAAGACGCAAATTTATGTAGAATTTCCATGTAAGTAAAGAATTTTAAGGTGTGTGAAAATTAAAAAGGAAAAAATAAAATACATTCTCACATTTGTGTAAAAGAACAAGTCCAAATAAATAGTATTTTTCTAAAAAAAATAAATGTTTACACTATTCGGTTAAATCTGGTTTGTCAGAAATCATTCATACAGCAACCAGTCCATTCAGATGGGAAAACTCCTACCCTGAGAAAACTTAATGTCAGTCTGGTTCAGTTTTGAAATAATTGTTCTCTCATACAGAATAGTAGAAGTTTCAGGTGAATGATACAAAACAAATAACAGAAAACCTTTGTGTAAGATATTCCCCTAATAGTATTTTGTAACATATTGGGAAAAAAAAAACAAACAAAAAAAAAGTTCAGCTTTTGTTTCAAAAAGCCTCAATAAAAATTCAGGACCAAAAATTAAAAAAAATTCAACCAAACAAAGTAGGCTCAATTCCTCCAAAATAAATCACAGTATAATTATCGTGCTTTAGTTTAATATTCAGTTTCAAACTCTCCAACACGTGCTGCTTATTAACAACACGTTGCTTTTTGTTGATCTGACACAAGTGCTACTGAAGAGTTTTATGTACAACATAGAGTGTATTTATTAAGTGCATTGCAAATGATCAACGAATTTTTTTTCTTCTTTCAAAGCTTTAAATGGAAGAAGAAGAAAGAAAATCTCAGTGGTTCTTGCACAAAATTTAGACTTAAAGGTAATTAATGCTTTTTGATGTCCTAGGAACTCTTGGATGTGCACCTGTCTTTCTTGCTAAAGACATAAGCACATTATATCCTAACTAGTTCTCTTTTACTCTTTCCTCTCCTACAATTAGGTATTATTATATGCAAAAAATTTAATGAAGACAGCGACAATAAAAGTTAATTGGTTAAAACTGAGAGACTGGATGTCAAATGAAATCTGTTCACAGATGACCTGGAAGAGTCAGGGTAAAAAACCCTTAATTGTATATGGTTGATTATTTTAACAACAACAATTTTGAACATTTACAATCATTAATGGAAATATAATAATGTACTATATTTATAGAGAATAATACTGTGCTTACAAATTTTCATTAAGAGGCTCAGAATTACACTCATCGTGCACTTCAGCTGAGTTAGAAATAATAGAGTACTACACAGTAATTTCTTCTCAAATGCTCTGAAGGATATTTTCTAAAGTACTTAAATATCATTAAAATACAAATCAACTAATAAAATGAGAATAAAAAGTTTATAGTCTCTGAAAAAGACTAAAAACAATAACAAAGAAGAAAGTGGAAAGAAAAACTCTAAATGAATTCCAGTAATTGAATGATGTTCAAAGACTACTTGAAAATGTTAAGTCTCATTTCAGTATAGTATGAACATTTTGTTAATTCTGGACACGACAATTCTACAATTCACTTACTTAATGGATCATTTCTTATTTACTTCACCATTGTACTGAATATTGTTATTATTTGAAAAAAAAATATAGCTAATTTGAAGACAGATGAGTAATTATTGAAAATAGGTTATAAGAGATATCAATCCTCTTGAATTTACGTTTTAATCTTTCACAGAGTGAATAATTTTACTTAAATGTAGGGAAAAATGTAAAAACACTTAGGAACATATCATTCCATAATAATGATAATAATAATAATAATAATAATTTTCCAGCTCATAAAGCCAAAATCATAAGGAAAGTACAATTACCTACATTATACAGGTAGACAAAAGAAAATACACAGTAATTTGGTCCTTTATCCAAATGCATACAGTAAGTCAGTAGAATAGCTTTTACCTCTCTATCTGATGCAATACCTATAATAGTAATATCCTTTGTGAATCATATTCTACTTGTGCATTTTCCAAGGTCCTGGAAAACGTCCCCTAAATTCTAATTTACCATTATAATTTGTGTGCTGTAGTAATTCCTTGCATCTTTCTGGCCACTTCTTCTCTAAATCTTAGTGTGGTTCTGCCAATTCCAGCCCACTTTGCCTTCAGAAATGGAAGAAAACCTGAGAGAGAAGGCTGCAGGTGGAAGACATTTGCAGGCTGTGTTCTGAAGACATTTTGTCTTGATAAGAATCTTGTATCCCTTCTTTGAGTGAGGCCACAAAACACAGTACAAACACTCCAATAAGCCATCTACAGGCAGTCCCATTTTTCCCTAGGACAAGCAATAATTTCACAGGATCCCATCAAAGGCTGCGTCAGCTCTGCAAGTTTACAACAACATGAAAGTGCAAAGTAAAACTGAGATGGAAATCCGGACTGCAGATAGCAGGTGTTCAGAGCAAAACCATTGGAAAACACAGTCCTTGCAAAGATGTGCTCAGTCTACAGTTTGTAAATGTGTAAGAAGTAGGTTAGAAGCTGGAATGGCTGAAATGCTACTGATGACCATCAGGAAAAAAAATTGTTACCTTTATTCAGAAGACATCGTTTTGCTTCAGAAATGAAACCTAAATAAATCCAAATATCCACAAAGATGTGCTGGTTAGGCAGGATATTGAGCGCTGCACTGACCCCAATAACTCATGGAAACTATGTCTCTTTGCTTATGTTTTTTGCAAAGCTTATTTCCTGCTTTGCCATGGATCCTCTGTGCATTTATTTCCAGTGTCAGTACAGTGACCAGCAATAACAGTTTAGATCAGAATCCATGCATTTCCATTGTCATATATACCAACCTGCGTGGCTGCCCCATTTAATCTGCTGAGTAGCTCTTCAGAATAAAGGCAGTAAATACAATGGAGAAAGGTGGCTTATGTCCTTCTTTATTCCAATTCAGAAGGCACAAATTGGCTAAAAATTACCTAATCCACACTGAATTCAGATTTAACAGTCAAGGTGGTTGTACAGATGAGTAATTGAAGTAAAATTGATACAATCTCTACCTCTCTATTTCTATCTCAAGCATTGGTGAATCCCAGACTCATAGGAAAAAACTAAATAAACGTGAAGAAAAATTAGGTCTCATAACCCAATCTGTATAAAAAAAGGCTACTCATACTTTGAGAAGTTAGAGACTTACTAACTCTCAGATGTTCATTTTTTGTAATTTAACGATGCAATCATTACATTCAAGTAAAGTCAGTGAATACTTCTAATTGTGAAACAGTGAAAAAGGACCTTAATGCCAACCCCCCCAAATCTCCACACTTAATAAAAAAAGAAATCCTTAGGTTCTGCATTGTTTTCCTTTAAAAGCTTAGTTTTTCCAGGAACTGTAGCCCACTATGTAGCTGCAACTGTGCACCTTACATAAACACCATTTTTTAAAATACATTTCCTTACAGAAGCAAGTTCCTCCTACCTTTACACTCTTAATTCTCTGTGATATGGCTGCAAATCGCTGGTTGAGCTCTGAGAGTTTAGGCTCTACTACTTTCCTGCAGTGCTCCCCACGGTTTGTCATCAAGTCTCTGGCCTGGCCACGCACAGAGTCCACCTTGGGGTGAATGTCATTCAGCTCAGCCTTTAAGCGCTACAGTCCGTGAGCAAGAGACAGGGCTTGAAGTTAGTAATAAATGCAGAGAGAGAGAAAGAGAGAGAGAGAGAAAGTGTGCAAAGGAATAGGGAGCAAAACCACAAAGCAAATTCAGATAATTATGCATGAGTGTGTAAATCCAGTAGAAATACCACAGGTAACATTCCCACTCACATCCCTCAAATTTACAGCAGGAATGTATCTACTTGTCTGTTTTAATATCTCTGAGAGGAAATTAATGGTGATCGTTATTTCTAGGCAGATTCTTATCTGCAATAATATTGCAGCATATTTCAGGATGCACTAAATTATTCTATGTTCCTAAAGCTAAAAGAGCTGCTAATTCATGTATTATAGAAGTGGATGTATAATTGTTGCTTTCATTACTGCTCAGGGCCATAGTTCAGGCAAGTAAAAATGACCTGATTTAAAAAAAAAAAAAAAAAAAAAAAAA